>PVJA010015983.1:0-44334 GCA_004027025.1 Myocastor coypus
CTTAACCACCTGTCCATTTTTTTTTCAGGCCAGAAGTAGTAAACCTTTTACCACTCCTCTTGAAGTGGATCACTCTGGCAACCTGAAGAACTCTAAAGACTGCCATCCAGGGTGGTGATGCTGAATCTCAAGCTTAACACACTTATGACACAAGAATTGTGATATTTAGGCAAGTTCCAAGTGCATGACTGTAATTTCTAGCTCAAACAGAGATTCTATAGGCTGTTTTCTAAATTGATATAATTTGCTAGTTTTGCTAAAATATTGTGGACCTTAATGCTTTAGTGATTTTTACTTACAGAAGGAAGAACACTGAGTGCTAGGAGGTGCCAAGCGCTGTGCAGGACATTCGAAATCTGGACATCAACTGATACAATAGCCACAGCAGAGCACACTTCCATTTTACAGGTGAAAAAGTGAGCTCAATGGGCATCAAAAGATTTGTCTCAAGGGATGCAGTTAATGCTTACATTTTGGGTTCCAATACTGATCCCTTTAATACAAAACGCATGTACCTTTATACTAAGATGTTGCCTTACATAAAACCTAATCGATCTGACTACATCAAAACAGAGCACCAAAAAGAAGCCCAGAGAAGGTAACTTTTTACAAGCCAAAAAGAGATCACTGGATCATCAGGGATACCATCTAAAATATTACATGACCCAGTATGAGGTACCTCAACCATTTTGCAAAATAAATCATACCTATAGTTATATTACTACTTCAATAGTTGTCTTCTGGAAATTAGGTGCATGGTAAAATGGAGTAAAAACAGAAGACTCCAGATTACACAGTTAAGTGTTACAGTTTGGACCAATGTAAGTTAATTGGGAAAGACCGTTAAACAACCAAAACAAAGATTAAAGTATCCTATAATCAAATAAATACCTGTGTTATCCTTCTTCCCTTTTTAAAGTTTTTTTTCCTTCTTCCCTTTTTAAGAACTTAAGGTCACACTGTCTCATTCAACAAACATTTATTGTGCAGCAGCAGTTGTGGTTGGTGCTAAAAGATACTGCGTGTGACCAAGATGAAGCACACTCCTGCCCTGATGAGATACTTTTGCTTTAAATGATCTTGCTAACTAGTACATAACGTTTGATGTTCTCTAATAGTTTTATATATATATATATGTATATATATATATATGTATTTATATATATATATGTATTTATATATATATATGTATTTATATATATATATGTATTTATATATATAGTCACATGAGGCCTCTTCTGGAATACGTTAAAGTTTACGGTAAACTGGATAGAAACTTTTAACTTAAACAAGAAAGTGTTAACGAGCTTTTCAACCAGCATGGTGACGGTCCTTTAGCAGTCCTTTAACTCTTAAACAATGTGGCAGTTGGCCACCAATACAGCAGTTTAGACCATTCGGTTGCGCTTGTGGGACGGGGAGTTTGTGAGGTCATCGTCAAACTGGGCCGAGGTGCGCTTCCGGAGACCGCCAGTGTCCAGACGAAGGCCCAGTTCTTCCGAGCCGAAGAGGTTCAAGTCGTCCTCGAGGAAGCTACTCTTCTGGCGCCCAGCGCAGGCGACCGCTCCCTCCTGGGCCGGGGAGCTGGGCGGCCCGGGTCGCATGCCAATGCTCACCATAGCGCCATCTAGGCCATGCGGTGGGGCGGCGGCGTCGAGAAAGAGCTGCAGGTCGACGTCCCCCTCAGAGCTTGATTCTGCGGCGGAAGCCTGGCTGGGAGTCCCCGCTGGTGGCTTTGGGGGCATCCTGGGGGCGCGAGGCTGGGGAGGCGTGGGGGTCGCCTTTCCACAGAGAAAACTGATAAGGTCTTCGCGGCGAATGGTGGTGTGGCCCTTCTTCGCCCACTCGAGCACATCTCTCAAGCGCCGCTGGCGGCCGACCTGTACGCCCAGGTCAAAACTTCGCCGGTGCGCGTCCCCGCTCTCCTTGTACAGGCCGGTCACGGCCACCGCCGCGCTCTGGAAGGGGTCCCACACGGACTGTCCCGGCTGCTGGCCCCCAGAATCCTGATAGAGCTGGGCCACAGAGGTGGCTGCCATCTGGAAAAGGTGCCACAGCCGCTGCCGCTCGCTCTTGAGCCCCGCCGCGTAGGCGTCGGTGTCAGCGGCCGCGTCCGCCTGCCGCTCCGGGGACAGCAGCTCGCCCTGCTCGGCCTCAGCCAGGCACTGGCGCTCCCACTTGGAGAAGCAGCGCTCCGCGACCTCGGCCTCGCCCTCCCTCGGCGGCTCCTCCATCCTCCTCCTCCTCCTTCAAGCCGCGCGCCACCGCCGCCGCCGCCTCACCTCACGCTCCGCGCTCCGCGCGCTCCCCGCCTCCTTCCGCGCCCGCTGCCGCTGAGGCCTCTCCGCGTGCGCCACGGGGCAGGCGCGCGAGGGACGAGGCACCGAGGCCAAGGGATCTGGCGCGCGCAGCCCAAGGCCGGAGTGCACGCCCCGTCCCCGCCCCGCCCAGCCCCGGCCCCGCCCCGCCCCTCTCCCTCCGCCCCGCACCCTGCCCGCCCTGCCACCCCGCCCTGCCCGGCCCAGCTCCGCGTCCACGCCCGCGCTAGAAGCTCACAGCGGCTGGCGCCGCCGCGCTGCCCCCTTCCGGCCCGTGGCCCGTGGCCCGCTTCTACTCCCACCCCATCCCGCCCTGGCCTCGCCGCTTCTATCGCCGCAAGCCCCATCCCCCGCTCGCTCGCGCCGCCGCCGCAGTGACAGCTTGAGAGGACCGGCCGGAGCGCTGCCTCTGCGCCGCGCTTGTCTAGTGCCTGGCCCCCTTTCTACACATTTTTGGGACTTGTCCTCATCCAATGAGCTAAATAAATGTTTCATCTTCTGTTGCCAGAGAGTATTCTGGGGCAACTTGATGGTGTCGTTCGCATCCAGGGCTGAGTT
Organism: Myocastor coypus; assembly: GCA_004027025.1. Lineage (NCBI taxonomy): Eukaryota > Metazoa > Chordata > Mammalia > Rodentia > Myocastoridae > Myocastor > Myocastor coypus. The sequence goes on from PVJA010015983.1 coordinate 2,877, forward strand.
GTGAGGCGGGACAGTAGAAGGGAAAGACCGGCGAGCACGACTGCGGCAGTGTCTTCCACAGCTGTGCTCTGCGTGTACCACAGAGGTACTCTGTAGAAGAGGACAGGAAAGTTCCAACAGGAAAAGCGCACATCCTCTCCACCCGCCAGGGCCTCAGTTTGCCCAAGTGTCCTATAACGTTGTACTAGGTCTCTAGAAGACCCTTGAAGTTGGCTCGTGTTCCTGCAAAGCACCTCTGTGGGGCTAAACACTTAACTATATACTAAGAGCAAGAGTCACAAGGATATTGATCTTCTGCCCTGTATTCTTGCGAAGGTTTATTTTTTTAAAAAGTGGGTCGGGTGAAGGAGAGATTCTGTTCAGTCAACCCTGAACTACTGAACACTTGGGAGAAAAAAAGGAAAACTGGAACACATTTTTCTGTCCTGAGATTTTACAAAGCAAAAAAGCTAGAAAAAAATTTTCAACACTCTAAACACTTTTAACTAGTTAAAACATCAAAATGATACCAAAATGAAGCTTTAAGCATACAGGAAACAAGCTTTTCCCCTTGGGTTCAATATCAAATCCATTATAATGATGTGGTCATTTTTCACTGCAGACAATTCCACAACGAACTGTGTTAAAAGAAAAAAAATCACTGAACTCAGAAAACTCCAAGAAGGAACTAAAGTATAATTCAAAGTAGAGGAAACGGAATTCTGCAGGTTTTGCTGCAAAACATTTGCTAAGTATCTGGAAAGGCTCAAGACAAAGATAATGTAAATCATCTAACAAAATATATTTAATAATTCCCAGTTGTGAAAATTGGTACATAAAATAAAACAATCTGATTAATGGCTACCATCTTCATTAAAAGAAATATGTTGAAGTTTCATTTAAAAGAGGAAGAAGAGTAGGGGAGGAAAGAAAGAAGGAGGAATCCAAAGAAGGAGGAGAAAATAAAAGAGAAGAGATTGTGCCCTTTCTGTGTAAACTGGGCTTTTTCACGATTCATTAAACCCTTTCTGCTTATGTGTAATTGGACTCTTCTCATTTACATAAACGAAGGATGGATGGGGTGAAAGAACCAAGATCAACCCAAAAGGAGAGAGATGTTTCTCTTTCTCCTATGTCAAATTTATTCCTATATATAAACTCCAGGAAAGCAGAGTTCCCTTCCTCACCACTCACCCTACCAGACCTGAAACCTAACCTGGCCAGCGAGCCAGGGGTTTGTCCACTTTTGAGCATTGCCCCGCAGTTGTAATCAGAGGCACATGTTTTTATTATAGTTTCTATAAGTAAAAAGCTTGGCCTGAAATGACTGACAGTAGGACACGATATCGTACTTTCTCTCCTCACCTCTGATTGGGTTAAACTTAAAAAGAAAGACTGCACTGTCTTTTAAAAGAGCACAGCACTCTGCTTGGACTCGCGTTGTCTGGCTGGTATCCTCCATTCAGTTGGTTTCAGCACCTGATTAATTAGTTAATTAGTACTTAGAGCTGACTAGCCCCCGCTCAGCAATTTTCCTGCCCTGCATGTTGAAATGTTGAATCCAGCATTGAAATTTCTGTCGCACACCCTAATTATTATCACCCTCACTACTTTTAAAGCCATTGCACCAAATTATTATAGACAGAGCCAGACAAACTCTGTGGGAATATGTTCGTTCTGAGAAATAAACACAGACTTAATATTTTTCACTGTTGCCCTTACCACATTTAAAGAAAACAGTGAAATGGAAACGATTCTAATTCCATTACCCTCCCAAGCCTTTCCATTGAGAAAATAATGTTACATGGGAGAGATGGTAAAAGAACTACAACGTGGAGTTTTTAGTGTTTTATCAGTTCCACACATAGCACCATGTGCTTAAATGACGTAGCCTGAGAATAGCTTTATTCCTATAAAAGTCTAAAGTGTCAGAAATAAAAAAAATAGAAATAATGCTATGTGGGAGGGGCATCTGATGTGCAAAAAAACTGACAACTTAGAATGAGTTCTCCATAGAAAAAAACTATTCCTTGGCCAATGCTCCATTTTCCCATAAATTTGATGTCATGTCTATCATTGTATATCAACTAGGGAAAATGGTATTTGACAATAAGGTAAGATACAAATCTAGCAGAGTAGCTTTTAGCAATTCACAACGCACCATTGCTGAAAAGAATTGGCATTGCATGTCAATTCTTTCCAATATTATTGGTAGTTATTTTCACCTGGAAACAATCCTTATACCTCAATACGGTGGGGAGCCTGTAATTGTAAGAGCTAAATGGTACACAAAACTGGATACACAACCACACAGACTAGTAAATGGATCGGACTGAAAGCAAAAGTAAACACCAACCTTAGGAAATGAAAGAAGTTAAAAGATAAGTGTTAAGGACCTTATTCTTTTTGGAGAATAAAACAAGATTTAGTAGCTTTCCACTTAATTTAAATGAAAAGAATCACTACCTTACATATTGCAGTGATAATGTAATGGGGAAAGAAAACAAAAAAGTCTTTGTACAAATGACACCTCCTATAGTTGTTGTGAAGAAACTTTTCCCCTTGGTATCTGCTAACAAATTCTAATTAATGCTGCACATTCCTTTACTGAAATCATTTAATGCGTAACAAGGGGGGTAAAAAGAAATGCTGAATGCTCGTGATTGCCCTGTTAGAATTATGGGAGTGAAAGCCTGAGGCCCCAAACTTACTGTCTATTAAAGCCAAGCTTTGAAAAAGAAATGCAACCTACAAAAGCTGTCAATCTCCCTTGCCCCTAAAGCCTGGGTTCACATGGATTCAAGTGACAGCCCTCCTCCCCCATGCACAATACATCAATCTGTCTCTCCCACAAGCACCCACAGCCCATTGTGCTGGCCGCAGGTGCCTATTATGGCACCCATGGCTGCCTCCCACGGCTCCGCCCCTGAGAAACAGGAACTGCAGACAATGGAGCCCTGTGGGAAGGCAGAGGTGGGTGTTGGGAGGGATAACAGACAGATGGTAAAGGGTATAGGGTAGTAAGGTAGTTTCAAAACAAATGTCAAACACTCAAAATTGTTGCTTTCGTGTGCTCCCTCCCATTTTGAATTGCCTTTGCTTCAATCACCATCTGCCATAATTATAAAAACACTTACCTGTAAGGAGGAGTACTTGCTCCCCCTTTTGGGTAGCGGCAGAGGGGATGACCTTTAGTACTCTCTTGCTTTTTAGGCTCTAGGTTTCTCAAGGTCACAGACTGTGGGATTTTTGTTAAGTGACACCAGTAGATCATAAAGGGAAAGACATGAATATTTCTAATTTTGCGCAAAGTTTATGGTATCCTTCCAAGCTTAGTTTGGGACTCTGTATGGTAATATATTTGAGAAATCAAAGTGCTAAGAGAGTTCTTATAAACACTATAACAGGCCGATAGGAAGTTGTAGGCCAGTTCTTTTCTGGTAAGGAGACAGGAAAAAAAATGAGGTGGATTTAATAATAAAAGTTGTGAAGTTCTCTGACTCGGCCTCTTTTGCTATTCTCAAAAATATCAAAAATTAATAGAATTATGGAAATATCTAACTGCTATTCTTTTTGAGTGGCATTATCAGAACAAGTCCCTTCCCAGTGTTTCATTTTTTAAAATGGTACTTGTATGTGGTTTTCAATCTTGAGTTCTGGACTAATTAAGAAGCAGTAAGTGAAAAAGCTAAAATTTAACTGAATTACATATACGGTATATATTAGTTCAATTAATCTCATTTAATAGCTTTTACTTTTTATGGTCATCTCATTATGCTGCCTGTTCCTGATTTCAAAATAATTTGTCAAAAATAAAATCCAAATTAACAATAATTTTATCACTGGCATTACTACCTGTCTCAAACAAACAATGAGGAAGAAAAATCTGGCACAATTGTATGTCACAGTCAACACAATTGGTAACTTGTTGGGATGAGGGTACCCACAGAATAATGCCGGGCACTAAAACCAGCCAGCTTTCCTGAGGTAAACAAGAGGGTCTTGGTTTGCTGTCAAAAAACCACAAACTGGGCTTTAACTAGGAACTGTCAGAGATCCAAGTGAGCTCCTGGCCAGGGAAAGCTTAATTAGCGAGTTGGTTTGATTTTAAATTACACAAGAAAATCAATACCGTATGAGAGCATACAGTAGTCTAATGTTGCACAAAACCCACCCCTTCATTGTGTGCATGTAGATATTTTGCACATTTCATTAATATTTTAAATGTAGATTTTCAAGATTTTTGTCCTCATTATTAAAGCACATTTCTTCTGTATTCTCTTCAGAGATTTTTATGTGTTTATCACCAAATATAAATATACATGCCTCCTCTTTTCGCTACAATGATGGCATACATTATTTTCTCTAACCTGGGAGGTTTGGAAGCCCATATCAGAACATTAAGAGCTTACAAGTAATTCTTGTTAAATACAAATAACATTGAGTTATAGCTGGTATTTGAAAAAATTGTGACTCCAGTTCAATAAAGGGAAACATATATCATCGCATTATTTAGCAAAAGTGATCAACCCCTTGGAGACTACTCTGATGCTACCGAATAGTGACTGTATTAGGGATTTTTATGCTAAATATTCAGAAATTAATACAGCTAATTTCAGTTACCAATTTGAAAGGGAACCAGAGGAGAACATTCAGGAGAAAGTTACTGGGACCTCACAGTTATGACTTATGTTAGACATGCTTACGAGTTGGTGCTTCTAAGATATTCATTGACAGAGTTTGTAAATTGTTGGTTTCCCCAAATATCCAGAATTGGAAAAAAATTGTTAAGTCTTTCAAATGATGAGGAATCCATTATCCCCACTGGTATCTCTAGCTAATTGACTTATATGCATTAACAGATAACAGGTTTCAGCTGTAAATAGTTTAAAAATATATATTCCTTCACGTGTATGCCAATATCCAATTCTTTGACTTGTGGATGTTCTCAAGAGCTACTAGGCGGATGTGGTGGCGCACGCCTGTAATCCCAGCACTCAGGAAGCTGGGGCAGGAGGATCGGTGAGAGTTTGAGACCAGCCTGGACTACAAAAGTGAGCTCAAGGCCGCCTGAACTGCATAGCGAGACCGTGTCTCAAAAAGACAAAAAAAAAGTGCTACTGAATATACCCATTTTAAATTAACAGAATTTGTTAGCTAAGTTCAAGACTTTGTTGTCAGATAAATTTGAATTTTAATTCTAGCTCTGAAGTTTTAAACCGGTCTGGTTTATCATATCTGATACTTAGGTATTTCTAATACATGGATAATTTCTTTGGTTTAGACGCACCTTGTAATTGGAGAGCCCATGGGCTGGAAGCTTGGTCCTCAGTGTGGCAGGGGTAAGCGGATGTGGACTTTTAAGTGGTGTGGCCTAGGCAAGTCATTAGGCTTCCTGAGGGCTTGACCTCTGAAGGTACTAAGTAACGCCAGTCTCTCTCTCAATTTCTTTTCTGGTGATATGACTTGTTTCTCCCATACGTGCTTTTGCTAGTGCCATCTACCATGAGGCAGTGGGGCTAAGGAGTCGCTCAGCAGACTCTGTGCTGCTCCTTTTAGACATTGAGCTTCAAAGATTGTGAGCTAAATAATTTTTTCTTTATAAAATTAGATTGCCTCACATATTTAATTACACTAATGAGAATGGACAAATACATATGGAGTACATACTGTATTTCATAGATTTGTTACAAAGAGTAAATGAGGCTGTATCCACTCTTCAAGCAATGCTGAAACATAATAAATCATCAATCAATATTACATACATACATATTATTACTATAATACTAACAGAATCAGTTACACAATTCTAAGGATTAGGGAGACGGGTTCCCAAGCCTTGCTGATGAACAAAATAGCCTGGGGAGGGGGCAAAAATATGCATATCCTACCCCTCTCTCCACAAGGAAATTCCAAAAGAATAGGCCATTATGAGATATAGGAAGCTGTATGTTATTTTCTGTTAGTACATATGATACATAATGAATAGATTTGCTGTGGGAAGTTGGTACATATGCATATAGCATCTTGATGCTTTTTATTTCCTCTAATATGCCTTTTAAAATAACATAGGTTCATGCATAAAAGAATTCCAAAGATGACCACCAACGAGCTAATCAAAAAGTCATAATTAGAGCAAAATATGAGAAAGCTTGCTGAAGAATACATATGACACAAATGTCACATACAACCCTTCTAGCTAAAAACAGAAGCTATGTTAATATCTTTTGCTTGACAATACCGTGAGAAACAATTAAGAAGTCAAAGGAAATCATAAAGCTGTACAATGACTCTGCTGCTAACAGGAAGCGTAGTAAAGCATAGCATCATCAGGGTGGAAAAAATAGGTTGATTTTGACACTAGAATTATTGTCCTTCCTACAGCATATCTTTAGTGACATATGATTATTTTTTCTATTGTACAATCATAGTACTTCATGTGGCTATGAATAATAGTCACAGAAAATGCACGACTGGAAAAGCTCTTCTCTGTTTCAGTTTTTTCTCTTTTCTTCTATTTTTTTCTTGTTTCAGAACGTTTGTTTGTTTATTTTTATGGCTGGCTCAGCCTGCCCTGATGGCAGGGCTGGCACAGCATGTGGTGCCAGGGATCTAACCGGGGTCCCTGCAGCCGCCAAAGCTTTCCTAAGCAGGCGCTTCAGACCACTGAGCCATCCTGCCAGGCCCCCGTTTCAGTTTTTTCAATTAAATTTTGAAGTTGAGTTGATCATAGACTTAACTTTGAGTTGATGATAGACTCACTGGAAGTGGTAAGAAATACTACAGAGAGATTCAAGGGACTAGTACACACAGTTTCTGCCAATGACAACACCTAGCGAAATTATAACACAATATCATGGCCAGGTGACACCAGTACAGTCAAGATACAGAAAAAGTCCACCATCATTCCTTTGTAAAGCGATACCCAGGTCCCTCTTATTTCATCAGTCAATAAACTATACTCTATTTCTGTGTTTTATAATTTGAAGAATGTACATAAAACATAAATATAATCAGACAGTATATAACTTTTGAAGAATGACTACTTCCACACAGATTCTCTGAAGATTTATCCAGGTTGTTGCTTATATCAATGATTGTTTTAAAGCTGAGTATTATTCCATCATATGGATACACCACACTTAACCATTCACCTATTGCAGTACATCTGAGTTGCTTCTCATTTATGAATAAAACTGCCTTCACTATTTACATACTGATTTCTAGGTGGATTTATGTCTTTGTGTTTCTGAGATAAGTATTGAGGGTTGTAACATCTTGGTTGTACAGTGTTTGCATGCTTTCAAAAGAAATTCCTAAATTTTTGCTACAGTTTCTATACCAATTTACAGTTTCCCCAGCAATATTTGAGGGATCCACTTTACCACATATAATCATTTGTTACTGTCACTAATTTTAGCCCTTCTATTAGATATATAGTAATATCTCAATGAGGTTTTAATTTGTGTTTTTCTAATACATGATGATGTTGTATATACTTTAATGTGCCTATTTTCCAACTCCACGTCCTCTTTGGAAAAATATAGAGTCTCCCAAAACAATATATAAGCCCGTCAGGAAAAGAAAAATTTATATAAGGTACAAGTTCTCCTGATTTAACACCTGCAGGCTTTTATCTATTTGGGAGACCCAAAAGCATGTCCTATTTTGTAGAAAGCTCATTACAATGCCACTCCTAAGAGAAAAATTTGCAAATGCATGTGTAGCCATCTCAATGGACATTTTGATCAAAGTTGCTCAAAGCTGCAGTTCACTGTATTAATAAATATCAGAAGCTCATGGCCACTACTTTCAGCATGTCTTGTAATTGCAGAGGCCAGAGGTAACTTACATTATTCTCATGATGCCTTAACACATCTAGTATTAAAATATTTATACATGTTTTTCTTTTCCTGGAGAGTGTATACATTTCTTGCAGAGTAGCTCTGTATTGTATGCTTTGGGTTGATATTAATTTATCTGTTTATTTGTATGGGACTGAAGATGGAACCTAGAGCACTCTAGCATGAGTCACATCTTTTTTTTAATGTTTTTTTATTTTATTTTTTTCTTGTTTCAGATCTTTTGTTTGGTTGTTTATTTATTTTTATTTTTATGGCCAGCTCAGCCTGCCCTGAGGGCAGGGCTGGTGCAGCACGAGGTGCGGGGGATCGAACCGCGGTCCGTGCAGCCGCCTAAGCTTTGCTATCTATCTATCTATCTATCTATCTATCTATCTATCTATCTATCTATCTATCTATCTATTTATTTATTGTTTCAGAACCTTTGTTTGTTTATTCACTCATTTTTATGGCTGGCTCAGCCCACCCTGAGAGCAGGGCTGGTGCAGCATGTGGTGCCCGGGATCAAACCAAGGTCCCTGAAGCTGCCCAAGCTTCCCCAAGCAGGTGCTTTAGACCTATGAACCATCCTGCCGGGCCCCAATGAATCACATCTTTAGAACATTTTTTTTTGTTAATTTTGAGCCAGGATGCTAAATTGCCTAAGCTGGCCTTGAATTTACCTCAACCTCCCAAGTAGCTGGGATTATAGGGGTTTACCACAGTGCCTGGTTGGTTTGACTTTTTAAATGAAGCTATAGTAAAGTATATTGAGAATTTCATTAAATTTGTAAAACTGAATTTATTTTGCTTTAAATTTTGATATTACATGGTATTCATCAACTTAACATTTAAAAGCATATGTAATGTGCCAAATATTGTTTTAAGTGCTTTGAAATATGTCAATTTTATTGAAATGCAATGAAGTAGATACTGGTGTTGTCATCTATATTTGACATTTGAGGAAATAAGGGCATAAAGACATTCTGTAAATCACCCAGTTTTATAAAGATAACAGGTGGAGCTTTCATTTCAACCCAGGAGGTGGTCATTCTAAGATTAACAATGTACAAGTAATAACAGCTGACAGAATTTAGAAACAATGGCAAGAGATTGAAGAAATTATATCTGAGGTAAGCACTGATTACTATAACCTGAAATTAACATATCCAAAATAGTTTTAAGTATATTATTTGAAGTTACAAAGCAAACCATTAAAAACGTCTTGAAAAGAGCCTGGGGAGATAGCTCAGTAGACTAAGCAATTGCCACCTGAGTTCAATCCCTTCTCCTGCCAAGAAAGAAAGAAAGAGAAAGAGAGAGAGAGAGAGAGAGAGAGAGAGAGAGACAGAGAGAGAGAGACAGAGAGAGAGAGAGAGAGAGAGAGAGAGGGAGGGAGGGAGGGAGGAAGAAAGAGAAAGAGAAAGGAAGGAAGGAAGGAGAAAAGAATAGCATCCTGAAAATTACAATAATATAACAGAAATTCAGGAAAATCAAAGATACATAAATCAGGCAAAATAAGTGCACTAAGTCAATACTGGCTAAAATTGGTAAAACAAGATGCAAAAGATAAGCACTAGTGCAATGATACTGATTATTATAAAAATTGAACTTGGGGTAGTTGAAAGCTGTTGCATCTGGTTTGGAAACTTGTGAATACACACAAAAAAGTTTATTTTTCTCCCATAGGATCCCATTTCTTAAAAACTGTACCATTATCATGATTTCGTAAAGCCAGAGGATATTTGAAAGCCCCAAAGGTAATTTTGATAAGGCCGGACTGTATAACCACTGAGCTAAATTACACCCAATAGTCTTAGAGATCCTTAGAGATAGGTGAGGACCTGCTTTGATCCACCTGTGACATCTTCCAACACTAAGCCACCTGAGGTCACTATTCTTATCTGCATGTTCTCCCTTCCATTGCTAAAACAATCAACCTCAAATCTAGAATCAGATAGATGGGTAAAAGATTAGCAGCACTATTAGGAGGAAAAGCGGGTAACTGATTGGTTTTCATCTTCTAAATCCAAGATCTTTTTTAAATTATTTTTTATTTTTATTTATTTTTTTCTTGTTTCAGAACCTTTGTTTGTTTGTTTACTTATTATTTATTTTTATGGCCGGCTCAGCCTGCCCTGAGAGCAGGGCTGGCACAGCATGTGGTGCCGGGGATCGAACCGCAGTCCCTGCAGCCGCCTAAGCATTCCTAAGCAGGTGCTTTAGACCACTGAGCCATCCTTCCAGGCCTGTTAATAATATTTCTTGAGAAGCAGAAGTTTCATTTTTTTATTATTTTATTTTATTTTTATTTTTTGAGGAAGCTGGGTTTGAAATTATGACCTTGCACTTGTCAGGCAGGCACTTGTGCCACTGAGCTATCTCCCTGGCCCCCAGAAGTTTTAAATATTCATGAATTCTAATTTATCACATTTTTCCTATTGTATTCATGTATTTTGGATCCTAGGAAATCTCACTTTGCTACAGGTTTCCCTGATTTTCTCATATGTCTTCATCCAGAGGACTGATCATTTTAAATTGTCAGCATTTAAAGGCAGCATTCAAGGGCCGGCAGTATAGTTCAGTGGATTTAGTGCTTCCTTAGAGGAAGCACAGGGGCTAGGGTTCGGTTCCTGGCCCCTCATGCTGAACTGACCCCTCTCTAGAGCACGCTGAGCCAGCAATGGAGACTGGGCGTGGTGGCGCGCGTCTGTAACCCCAGCGCTTGGGAGGTACAAAGAGGAGGATCACTATGAATCAGTAGTGAGACCCCCCCACAAAAAAATGAAAAAAAGGGGCAACATTTAAATATTTTAAATTATTTAAATATTTATAATTATTTAAATTTTAAATATTTAGGGGTACTTGTGAACCACTCAGTTAATTTTATGCCTGGTCTAAGATAAGTTGAGGTTCCTTATTTTTTTTTTAACTGGTATGCAATCTTCCAGATATATGTGTCTCAAAACTGCCTTTATTTCTCTTTTTAATCTCTGTACTCATGCTTTTCAAAGTTAAGCAACTATTTGATCCATCTGCTAACAACTCTCTGGATCTAAACTGTACGTCAAAATGTAATGATATATTAGAAATATGTAACATAATAGAAATGATACCCAGGTTGTAAGGAAATTCAGCAATTTTATTTGGCCATGCCTTTTGGTAACGTTCTTTAGATATGGAACTCATGTTATCATGGTCCACATCATTAGTTAGTGCCTTGGAACTGTGGAAAGATGGAGAAAAATCTGAGGTCAGTGAAACAGAATTTGGGAGAGGTTGGGAGGGCAGAATTTGGGAGGGCTGAAGTTCTGTGCTCCAACCAGATATTTCAATTAGGTCTTTGTAAATGTTGGAGCAGAATGGCAATAAGACTTTATACATAGACTGTATTTAAATTTGGGGAACACATAGAATATTTTATTCAGATACTCATTTTTCTTTTTTTATTTTATTTATTTATTTTTTCTTGTTTCAGAATCTTTATTTGTTTATTCACTCATTTTTATGGCCGGCTCAGCCCGCCCCGAGGGCAGGGCTGGCGCAGCATGTGGTGCCGGGGATCGAACCTCGGTCCCTAAAGCTGCCCAAGCTTTCCTAAGCAGAGGCTTTAGACCACTGAGTCATCCCACTGGGCCCCGAGATACTCATTTTTCTAAGGTAATGGAAGACATTGGGAAAAAAAGTTATAGGGGTCACTTTCCTAAAATGACGGTGAAAGGGTTGAGAGTGCTGAGGAGATCGCTCTGTGGTACAAGTGCCTGTCTGGCAAGTGCAATGTCATGCGTTCAAACCGTGGTCCCACAAAAAACAAACAAACAAATAAAAAACCCTGAAATGACAGTGAACTGCTGTGTGTGCTTGTGCTCAAGGACATGTATGTTATTTAAAAGAATGTATTTAAAACTGTTAGTAGAGGGGCCCTGCGGGATGGCTCAGTGGTCTAAAGCGCCTGTTTGGGAAAGCTTGGGTGGCTTCAGGGACCTCAATTCGATCCCCAGTACCACATGCTGTTCCAGCCCTGCCCTCGAGGCGGGCTGAGCCTGCCATAAAAATGAGTGAATAAACAAAGGTTCTGAAAGAAGAAAAAAAAAATAAAAAATAAAATTAAAAAAATAAAACTGTTAGTAGTGATGACTCTGAAGTCTGGGGTTCAGGAAATCTACTTTCCTGTACTCACACTTGTACTACTTGAATTTTGTAACTATGTGCATGTGTTCAATTTTGAAATGAAAATGCCTTTTGCTGAGCATCTGCCACCTGAAGAGAGATTCGTTTTTACATTCACTCTAGAACTTGGAGGGGGCCCGGAAGGATGGCTCAGTGGTCTAAAGTACCTGCTTAGGAAAGCTTAGGTGGCTGCAGGGACCCAGGTTCGATCCCTGGCACCACATGCTGTGCCAGCCCTGCCCTAAGGCAGGCTGAGCCAGCCATAAAAATAAATAAATAAACAAAATTTCCGAAATAAGAAAATAAAAAAAGAAATATTATTAACAACTCAAAAATTATAGCAACCCCCCCAGGGCTGGGGAGTTAACTCACTGGAATAAAGTACTTGCCTGCTAAGTGCAAGGTCCTTAGTTGAATCCCTGGTTACACCAAAAAAAAAAAAAGAAGAAAGAAATGATGATGAGCCTACAGGAGAAAAGGTATAGACATTCCACCATACCTTTCCCTTTTCATAGAAAATAAAAATTCCATTCTACCCAGCTCTCTGACCACTAGGTATTTTCCCCAAAGAATTAAGAACATCATATTTCAACGATAAGTGCATGCCCATGATTACAACAAGACAATTTATGATAGGTAAATCTTGGAGATGGCCTATATGTCCATCAACTGATGAGTGGATGTCTTCAAATGTGTTATATATGCACACTGGAGTGCCACTTGGCCAGAAAGAGGGATGAACTTGCGGCACTTTCAGGAGAATGGATGCAGCTGGATGCTATAGTTTTACAGGGGAAAAAAAAAAAAAAAACAGACACACAAGCTTAAATAGTACATGGTTTTTCTGACATGAGAAACTCAAATATGAATAAAGAACATAAAATAAATAATAGGAAATAGATAAATATTTTGCAAAAGGGAAGGGGATAAAGATGTAAATAGAAAGTAGGGGAAGTGTATGTAAAAAAATTAAGATGTGGGGGCCTGGCAGGATGGCTCAGTGGTCTAAAGCGCCTGCTTAGGAAAGCTTAGGCGGCTGCAGGGACCACGGTTTGATTCCCCGGCACCACATGCTGCGCCAGCACTGCCCTCAGGGCAGGCTGAGCCGGCCACAAAAATAAACAAACAAACAAAAGTTCTGAAACAAGGAAAAAAAATTAAAAATTAAAAATTAAAAAAATAAATAAAAAAGAATTAAGTTGTATCCTATACATGTACCAAGTACCCACAATGAGTGTACTGCACACACACACATACACTAATAAAAATGTACTACAGCAATCCTGTATTTGGTATAGGATGCCTAAGGCTACCTTCAATTTCTATTCTGCTTTTCCTTAGGATTCTATTTTAAACCATTTTATCTCTTGGAATCATTAATTTCATAAACATTCTTATGTCATTTTATAAAGAAGCATTTAGTTTTGTAAAAATTTTTTAAAGATACTAAGAAGAAAATGAAAAGACACGAAAAACACATGTTGCCAATACATGTACCTGACATATAGTCTGAATGTAAGTTTCTACTCTCACCCACTGAATTAAAAATGGGGAAAATGTTCTAACAGATGTTTCCCTAAAGTGAATCTAAGGAGACTGGGCATGGTGGAACAGTCTTGTAATCCCAGCTCTTGGGAGGCTGTAAACAGGAGGATCACTATGAGTCCAATCTAATGAGATAATAAATACCCTGTAGACCCTTCCCTAAAAATACAAAAATAAATTAGTAAATAAATGAATTAAAACAAAGTATAAAAATGGCTAAAAACTATGCAAAACTTACTCAGCATCATTAATCCAAAGAAAAGTGCAAATTAGGGTCAAAATGACAAATTTTGCTCATTCAGATAACTAATAGTAAAAAGAATAATGCCAACTTTCAGTGCGAATGGTACATCTAAATGCATATCTCATAAAAACTGCTGGTGAATACAACAACTTTGTAAAACAAGATGGCAAATTACATATAGGTATTTACATATGTCACACAGTTAATATACAATGCAATACTTCCACTTCTAGATATCTATCCAAAGGAAAGGAATATGTGTACAGAAAATACATGCACTCAAAGCTTCATAACAATTTGATTCATAGGATGCCCAAACTGGAAACAATTCACATAGTTACTAAACTGTAAGTAGATAAACAAACTATGTAATTAAAAGGAACAGGCCACTGATTGATAGACAAAACAAGATGACTGAATCTCTAAAACACTATGCTAAGTTCAAGCTCCCTCCAGTTTCTAGGCTTTTTTTTTTTTTTCTGCAATTTTTAGGGAAGAGTCTACAGGATGTTCAGTCTCACTACTAGATCAGACTCCTAGTGATCCACCTCTTTACAGCCAAGAGCTGGGATTACAGGTGCATGTCACCACACCCAGTCTCAATTGCCTTCCCAGAGAGCCCTGGGGGCAGGGCCAGCAAGGAAGCCCTTCACCTGCTTGTAGATGCTTTAATTCACTGAGCTATTTGAGCGGCTCTAGGCCTTTCCTGAGACATTCTTTCACAAACCCTTTGTGAGTTCAATTGAGAAGCACAGCTTCCATGCTTACAAAAGCATGATGTTCTACATGTATAACATTTATGCATCTCTTCCAGCGAGTTCCTGTACTCTCTTGTATTTCTTTGACAGCTCAAATCCCCTGCTAGTCTACCACTTCTTTAGAAGATGAAAGGATAGTGACATTCCCTTGAAGGATAGGAAGCATATCCTTAATACCTCATGTGTTGTCCTGTCAGGTAACCTAATAGGTTTAACCTTCCAGCCCTAAGAAAGTAACCACAAATGGGAGGAGGACACTGTCACTGGAGGTTGAAAAATATCCAGCCAGCTTCTTCAAGGTGACCTCTCCAAACTAGGGTTTCATCTCACACAGCTTCTACATATTTACCTCTGCTCACTCGATCACAAGCTTCTGTAGTACATCAGAAGTTCAATGAATTTCATACTAAGCCAAGAGAGGTGTGTCCAATTCAGTTTCACACCTCAGACGATACTCAATGTGTAGTCTAACTCAGCACACTAGGCAAGAACAAAAAATATGTATCAGAAATAACATGAGGCCCACTTATAAGATGAGCAAAAAATTTTTTTAAGAATTTTATCTTTTTCTTGTTTCAGAACTTTTGTTTGTTTATTTTATTTTTATGGCTGGCTCAGCCCGCCCTGAGGGCAGGGCCAGCGCAGCATGTGGTGCTGGGGATCGAACCGAGGTCCCTGCAGCCCCCTAAGCTTTCCTAAGCAGGTGCTTTAGACCACTGAGCCATCCTGCTGGGCCCCAAGATTAGCAAATTTTTTAAAATTATATTTATTATTTTTTTTCTTGTTTCAGAACCTTTGTTTGTTTATTCACGCATTTTTATGGCCGGCTCAGCGCACCCCGAGGGCAGGGCTGGCACAGCATGTGGTGCCGGGGATCGAACCGTGGTCCCTGAAGCCGCCCGAGCTTCTCCAAGCAGGTGCTTTAGACCACTGAGCCATCCCACTGGGCCCCGCAAAATTTTTACAATAAAAATTGAAAGGAAATTAAGTAGGTTTGTAAGACTCCATTTTAAATAAATAAACATATAAATGTGTTATTTTATGCACTAATGTTATATATGTGTGTATACTGTACCTTTTATGTACGTGCATGTATATATATGTATATATGACTCTTGAACAAAATTCAATGATGATATTAGAAGATGCTTGTTTTGGTTTTGTTGCTGAGGATTGGACTCAGGTCCTTGTGCTTGCCAGGCAGGTGCTGTGCCACTGAGTTCTATCCCTGACCTTAGGAAATGCTTATGTATATACTCTTTTTTAATTTCAATAATGAAAAACTCTGGTATACAATGGACACATCTCTAAAAATAAGTCTTGACTATAAGCTGAGGAGCTAAAGTGTTTCCTTTCATTAATTGTAGATCTTACAAAACATTCTTTATGGTACTATTGTAGTCAAATGGTGTCCAAGACACTAAAACATAGGTGAGCCCCACTCTTCAGTGATAGTCAAGAAAGTGAATGTGTTTACTTTATTGTTGAGTCTTTTCCAGATTAATGTACTCTGCTTTGGTCAGTACGTTCTCCGTGCCTCTCTTCATGTCCTGAGGCTGACTGCCCTTGACTTGTCTATCTATCAGAATCTTCTGCTAGTATCTCTGTTTGTGATCAGCAGAAAGGTCCTTGAGTTTCCAGTTGTACTTCTTTTTTATCTCAGTATGGACATACATTACTGGCTGGGCTGCCTCTGGGGTTTTAATTCTACCATGACATTCTTTGTCTCCTATCAAGACAACATATAAAACTTCTCAGATTGCCGCCAGTGTATCCACAATGTCCTTACCTTGATTTGCTTCAAATTCCATCCTGAGGCCAGGCAAGATGGCTCAGTGGTCTAAAGCACCTGCTTAGGAAAGCTTAGGTGGCTGCAGGGACCTTGGTTTGATCCCCGGCACCACATGCTGCGCCAGCCCTGCCCTGAGGGCAGGCTGAGCCAGCCATAAAAACATATAAACAAGCAAACAAAAGTTCTAAAACAAGAAAAACATAATAAAATTTAAAAAATAATAAAAAGGAAATTCCATCCTGAGAATATAAGCCAGGACAGGAGAATTCTCTGTATACAGTCTTTGACACAGCAGTTCTACATGTAGAAGTTTATTAACAGCATTGGTTCTAGAGTGACCTAGACCTAGATTTGAATTCTGGCAGTACCACCTCCTTCCTGTGTGACACCCTTCTGTCACAGTTTCTGCATTTGTAAATTCAGAAAAAAAAGGCACCTTGGCAACAGTGGGAAGACCTTGTCCCTGGACTACACCAACGAACTGACGAGTATCTGGGAATAGGTAGACAGAACATAGGGCTTTAGCTGCCAAATCCAGGGAATTCCTGAGCAAGGCAAGATGACTACCAGATCCATGTCATGGGCTTCTGGAACCGCATATTCTTGGCCAGGGACTGTGATAAAATCTCAGACTCATTCCAAGTCAACATGAGACCATTTATGCAGCAGCAGGTACGTGTCTACTCGACTCCACAGAGCGGTGCTTCTCAGGCTTGAATTTACATTGCCCTTACTTGGAGAGTTTTCTTAAAACACATGCAGCTGGGCCCTATCCCAAAAGACTCTAAATCAATCAGCAGATGCAATCAGTAGATGAGAATTTTCACTCTAACCACAGGTAATAGGTCTAGCTCTGGACACACATTTTGTAATCAATTCAGCAAATATGGTTTAGGGAAGTGGGGGGGACCTTTTAAAGAAACCACAGTGACAACCTTCTCAGGACAATATACCTTGTGACTCCCGACCCCCCACTCCCACCTACCTCAGAATAGGAATGAACACACTATCTGAGGTGGGACAATAAACCAAATTGTGAAGCTGTTTGGAGCTCACAGGTGAAATCCATGGTGAACACATCTACCAGACTTGACCCAAGTGGCGACCAAAAGGAAAGAAGGGGGGACAAACAGGATAGAATCATCTAAGAAATGCCATGAAGCTCACAACTGACACTCATCCCCAAGGAAACAGTTGACCATTTTCTGAAACAGGAGCAACACATCTCATTCATCCTTGACATGGGTCCCAGTGCTGAGTGCACATCAGATGATCAAAAAACACCAGCAATTATTTCCTTGCTGCCATCTAGGAAGGGAGGAGTCTTTCAGCACAAACTGCGGTCGCTTCCAGGGCCTCCACTGACAGGTGTGAGTCTTCATTTCATGACACATGCCCTAAGATATTCTAACAGTAGCTTATGGTGGATTTTATCAAGTGACCTTCCTTCATCACCATACATTACTGGGTCCCTGTCTAACTCTGAGAAGACTTTGACCTTGACCATGGGGCCCTGATCTTGACTCACCATACATTACTGGGTCCCTGTCTAACTCTGAGAAGACTTTGACCTTGACCATGGGCCCTAACCTTCACCCAGCATACATTACTGGGTCCCTGTCTAGCCCCTGAGAAGACTCCAACCTTGAACATAGGTCATCTTTGTGCGCTTGAAAAGTGTCACCTGTGCCACTCTGGACCTTATTACCAGGAATGGGGCTGGAAATCTCACTTGCCCCATAGGACCCTGGGGACCACAAATGAGGGCAAGAGTCTGGCACCCACAAGGGCTCTGGAGGTATCAGCTACTCCTCTGCAAGAGCCCTGCTGTCTGGTCACGGATGTAGGAGTGGGCATCCCAGGATCCTTGCACCACCACACGTGGCCACTTTCTAATCTCCCAGCTCTCCTGGGGCACAGGCAGGAGGAAGGCGGGGAAGGGGTTGATGAGAGCACCCCTCAAGGTCCTCTCAGCCACTCTAGGAAGACTCAGTATCAGCCAAGGACCCAGGGCAGACTGAGGTCTCAGCAGGCCAGGGCCAAGGGACCTGGTAGCCAGTAAGCCTGGTTTGGAAAGGAAGCACAAGGGCTATAGCGACACTAAGTAAACCAAGTCATGGCAAGTGCTTAGCACAGGGTCTGGCCCTTATCTGCATCCACTGGGTGCTGGCCCTTAGGATTAGCTTGGCCCGGCCTCTTCAGGAGCCTGCTAGGACAGTGGTAGTGAACCTATAGCATGCATACTACAGCACACTGTTTGTACCATTGAAAACTCTGAAAGGGTCACTGTCACTGTGCTAGAAGATCTCCACTGGGCTGAGGAGCATGTTCTACTGTGGCTGGACTTACAGAGCAACAAGTGGGTGTTGCCACCTCAAAGTGCCACCACACAGAACAGGTGACAAGCACACAGCCCTGCACTGTGTCACAGGTAGCAAGTAGCAGGCACTAATGTTTTTTTTTTTTTTTTGGTCTTTTTGAGACAGGGTCTCACTATGCAGCTCAGGCTGGCCTTGAGCTCACTTTTGTAGCCCAGGCTGGTCTCGAACTCGCACCAATCCTCCTGCCTCAGCCTCCTGAGTGCTGGGATTACAGGCGTGCGCCACCACACCCGGCTACTAATGTTTTGATAGTCACCAACACCCTGGATCTTCCCAAGAACTCTAGCAGGTATGTAATACTAAGAACCTCCATTTGTTGATGACTAGTATGGGGCTTGAAGAATCCAAACACCTACCCCATATATATGCAAGGTATCCCACCTAGCACACTTTAGAGCTAGGATTTAAATAAGACAGTATGTTATAGACCTAGGTGTCTTAGTTACTTTTTACTCCCTGCTGGGACAAATACTTGACACTCAAAATAAAGGAAGGAAAGGTTTATTTAGCTCACAGTTTGTGGAAGTCTGAGTTCATACTCCGCTGGCTCCAAGGAGGCAGAAAACAACAAAGAGCAGAGGAGGAGCAACAGCTGTGGCATTCATCAAGCCTCTCTCTTCCAAATTCTGCAGCACCGCAGAGCTCCTCCAGAGTGGCGTGGCTGAGACAAACTCCTCCAAAGACAAAGACTTCTCAAAAGAAGCCGGACGGGGCTGGGCCAGGCAGGAAGCAGCCAGAGCAGAACTGGGTTGGGCTCCTCTGAGCTTGGCTGGGCTGGGCTGGGCTGCTCTGAGCTGAGCTGGGCTGGGCTGATTTGGTCCTAGAGTGGAACCAATAACATCCCAGAACAGGCCCTCCACATCCTGCAGGATGAGGCCCCCACAGCCCAGAACCAGCCGAGCCCATCCCGCCAAGCTTCCTGAAGTTGACCCAGTATACCGACTACCACACTAGGCTTTTACCTTTTTATTAGTTCATGTTTGTAACACAAAGAATGATGCTTCTCTTTTTTATGTATTTAGTACAGGGTCTACAGAGTCTCACGACACAGATCGAACTCCTAGTCATACTCTTGTTTTCAGCCCCCCAGCACTAGGATTATAGGCACGTGTCACCAGGCCCAGTCTCATTCCCTGTCTCAGTGAGCCCCAGGGGTGGGGCTGGCACAGTGTGCCAGGGATCAGACCCCCCAGTCCCTGTGTCTATGTAAGCAGATGCTTTAATATACTAAGCTATTGGACTGGCTACGTGATGCTTGTTTTATGAAACTGGTACACGCACATAATGTGGTTTAATTGTCTTCAACCCCTTCATCCATTTTCCCTTCTCCACAGGTCTACCTTCTAGTTTCCTATAATTGCTATTTATTTATTCATTTATATTTTGTGTTTCTCATACAAGAGAAGACATTGTGGCATTTAATTGTCTGAGTCTAGTTTCTTTTGCTTAGCACTGACACTACCCTTTCAAAGTACCAAGTTCATTCTCAAGTCCTACATTGCAAAAAGAGAATAACTATCAGTGATATCTGCATCCAAAGAACCAACCTCATATGTTGATATACTTTAGGCTGTTTTAAAATTTTCACACTGTAAATCTGGGCATGGTAGAGCATTCCTGTAATCACAATATTCTGGAGGGATGGATCAAGAGGATCGTAAGTGTGTGAGAAATAATATATTTAAATGATAATGTTTATATATCCAAACAGGAGGTAAAAGGAGGGCGTGTTTGAGAGGGTATGTGAATGGAAGGAAAGAAACAATAGGGTAGAGGTGATACATGGAAATTGAGAGAAGATACAGTGAGATTAAGTCCAATTAATCAAAAAGCAGAAACACAAAGTTACAAAATACAATTTATTGCCCTTGTTAGAAGAGAGCATGACAAAGCAAGGTAAGACACTCTGAGGAAAACAGTGACGATCTTACATCATTATATGAACACATATGCCTCAAACTCATTCACTGACAAAGGAAACAATGGGCCTTAATAATAATACTTAAATACAAGCCAAGAACTGGAGAGGGAAGGGAGACCTGGCAGGATATGAGCAGGGATGGAAAGAAAAAGAAACACAGAGGAAAAGCAAATGGAAAGTGGGATAAGATACAGAGAGATTGATGTTCGTCGATGTACACCCAGAAACAAATTTAGCAAACCCTATGACACAATCCTTGGTGTAACAGAACACAACATGACATGGTAAGACACCATAGATGCAGAAGGTATAACTGACCACGCATAAGCACTTACAAACATGGGAGACCCCGCCTGACACCCACACACACAAAAGCAAAAATAAATATACAAACATGTCTGATAGTCCTTTTGTGATGGTCTTTACATTCGAGGAAATTCTGGGATGCTGCCTAAAAAAAGGGGTCTGCAAAAATCTTTTTATTTTTTTCAGTCCAAAGTTCCCTCTGCCCATGTCTGAGTCAGAGAGTCTGTTTACAATATGCAGGGGATTGTTCTGTGCTCCTTAGGACAGTGGCTGTCAGTGGTGGGACTACCTGACACCTGCCAATTCATCTCTACCTGGGAAGGAGAGTGCTACAAAACCTGGATTCTGTTGAATTTGTCACTATCTTAGTCCATGGGCAAGCCTGAGGCATGGGTCAAATCTCCATAAATTTCCACACCACAATTCAGGAGGTATGGCTGGCCAGGGTGTGCCCAGTTAGTGCCCTGCACAGTGCCATGTTGATTTGCAACGCCTCTGAACAGATTTCACAGGGAGTGGGCAAGCAAGGTCTGCCAAGCCCAATTCTCTCTCTCTCTCTCTCTCTCTCTCTCTCTCTCTCTCTCTCTCTCTCTCTCTCTCTCTCCTCCAAATTTATTTATCCCTCAAACTTTCTCAACTGTCTCCCATACGCTAGAACTCATACACATACATTGGAATACAGTCCTCCTGACTTTATCATGGAGCCCAAAGGCTAACCTTGAGCATGCCATAGCAAACCAAAGTGTGCTCCCAGTCAGGAAGCCCTGCCTCTGACATGAGAATTTGGAAGGGAAAGTGAAGGATTTAGGAGGTTATCTCAAAGATGTTCAAAGGACAGGGGCACGATTACATTTATATTTTAGTAAAAACTGACACTCACTGAACCTTTATGGGGTACCACACAATATTTTGATTTTGAGCACTTTTTATGGACTACAAAGTCATTTAATCCACACCATAACTATGGAGTAAATACTATTTTTAATGTCTTGCAGACAAGCCACAGATGCACAAAGGGGAGCTCAGTGAGTTGTGCACAGGTGCACTGGTAGGCCTTATGGGCAAATCCTGATATTTTAATGAAACTAGTGTTCCCGTGCTTAAGCACAACCAATTTGCCCTGAAAGATTCCCCTACACTGTAAAACTAGATGCGACTTGAAGTGGAATAGATTTCAGGAACAAGAGTGAGTATAGGAAGACCAGCTGGCAGGCTGCAGCAGCTGTCCAGGTGAGACTTGTGAGTGCCAATAGAGACTTGGAGGTTTGAAGGTTTTGAAGCATGTGCCCTTGAGAAAAAGGGATTGCAGGACTTGTTTAGGCTGTAGAAATATGATTAAACAGCTTTGAAAAGTAAGGGCAAAAGGCAGATTTAAGGTTGAAACAGCTTGAGCTTTCTAGGTTTCTAGATGGACTACTTGGCAACAATAATTTAGAGAACACTTCAAAGAGCTGAGGGTGTGTGTATGTGAGAGAGAGAGAAAGAGAGAGAGACAGAGTCAGAGACAGAAAGAGACAGAGAGGCAGGGAGACAGAGACACAGAGAGAGGGGAAGGGTGAGTTCAATTTTTTAAAATTTTATTTATTTATTTTTTTCTTGTTTCAGAACCTTTGTTTATTCACTCATTTTTATGGCCGGCTCAGCCCTCCCTAAGAGCAGGGCTGGTGCAGCATGTGGTGTCTGGGGATGGAACCGCGGTCCCTGAAGCCTCCCAAGCTTTCCCAAGCAGGCGCTTTAGACCGCTGAGCCATCCCGCCCGGCCCGTGAGTTCAATTTTGAACATATCAAGTTGGAGATGCTTGTAAGACATCCAACTAGAACTATCCAGTAGAAGATTGCATGAGATAAGATAGTTGGGGCAAGACCAGCAAGATAGCTCAGCCGTGTAAAGTGCCTACTTAAGCAAGCTTAGGCAAGTGTGTGGGGTTTGAGGTTCAATCTCTGTACCACGTGCTGCAACAACCCTGCCCCCATGGTGGGCTGAGCCACACACACACACACACACACACACACACACACACACACACACAGACACACATTTGGGGGCAGATAGCAGAAAAGCACGCAAACAAACAAACAAAAAGAATATCCTGAGAAAAAATTAGAAAATCCAGGATTACATGTTGGTGCAGAAGAAAAGAAGAAAAACTGTAAGACAATGGAGTTAATAATACTGAATGCTGCCGGATAGTGAAGTCACTAGCTTTAGCAAGAAGAGATCATTAGTGAGGGCAGTATTGTATGCTACAGGTAGGACACAGAAGTCAGATTATGGTGGATGGAAGAGTGGGTGGTAATGAGAACGTATGTGAAATGCTTCATAAGATATTTAATTGTGAAGGTTCACATACCGGGCAGTAGTCTGAGAGGAAGATGTGTGATTAAATGACTTTATAAATGGATGTATATTTAAATACTGATGGGAGAAAATTGATAAATGAGAAGAAATATTTTTAATGATTTGTAACCAAAACTTCCATCCCAGACAGTCTCACAAAACATATTACAAATGACAGCAGGAAGAAAATCTTGCACAGGAACACAAAGGTTCAGCTCTACAATGTACCCTTCACCCAGCAGGATATTGCTTCTTTGAAATCTCAGGTTCTCAAATAAAGATACAAACAGCTATGTACTCATACCCAGCATCACAGAGGGAATGTTCGTGATCCAGCAAAGGTAAACTCTCTTGAAATTTACCTGATTCTGTGACTTGTTTGACCTTTTTCTGGCTATGCTCAGCTACTGCGGGAAGTGTATAAACAATGTTGTCATTTGAGTTTATCTAGGTTTACAGTCTCCTAGTTAGCAGAGTGAGATGTAGGAGCTCCCTTTGCACACCAGCCTCCTCTGTTGTGGACCATAAGGAGACATTCATCCTTACAGGCCTGTGAGTAGCGTTGGCCCCAAGAGTGAGTGCTTATTGCATTCTGTGCATAGGGAGGAGGCAGAGGTCCATGGGGCATGAAGAAGTTAGACAGAGCAACAGTTACAGTGGTGAGCCATACTGTGCAAGATGAAACAAGAGAAAGATTAAAAACTACAGGAGAAAATGAAAGTATGTATGTTTCTGTACTTGTTTTGATCTTGGTCAGGGTTATCAGCTTGACTTCTGTATACTTCTCTATCTCTTATATCTTCCAGCAGAATACTGGAATTGTTCAATAAATTCTTGATGGATACACTTATCTGAAGGCTGCAGAATAAAGAAATTGGTGACTGAAAATAGATTTCATTCACCTTATACATTTAACTCCAGCTCCCCTTTAATAGACAGATAACATCACATATTTTTTATAGCTCTGTGGCACAAGTACCAGCCTGGCAAGTGCAAGGTTGTGAGTTTGAATCCCAGTCCCACAAAAACAAATCACATTTTTTTGGTCTTAGTAATATCTGGTTAATCTCAGAAACTAATTCATGACGATGATCCTAAAATTAAGAATGATATGTAATTTGCAATTATATTGTCAGTTTACTTTTACCCTACAGATCAAGAAACATTTTATGTTCTAGTGTATATTTTCATTAACTTTGTTTGAGTGTCTGCCACCTACAGGGTCTAGCACTGGGCCCCAGGACAGGAAGATAAAAGAAATCTAGCTTCTGTCCTCAAGGATTTCAGTTAAATACAATAGCAAAATGAGTATTCTGATAAGAGATCTAGCCAAGTCTTTAGAGGAGAAAATGAAAGAAAGATTTACTGAAGGTCTTAATGAGCTCGTGGCCTCACATAAATTTTAAAATGCTGTATCATTTTGTCTATCTCCATCTAATAAACCACATTTTAGTTGTTAAAAACATCTAGATTTTTTTTAACTTTTGTTCGTTTATTTTATTTTTTTTTTAATTTTTTTTATTTATTATTTTTATTCTTGTTTCAGAACCTTTGTTTGTTTATTCACTCATTTTTATGGCCGGCTCAGCCCACCCCGAGGGCACGGCTGGCGCAGCATGTGGTGCCGGGGATCGAACTGCGGTCCCTGAAGCCGCACAAGCTTCCCCAAGCAGGCGCTTTAGACCACTGAGCCATCCCGCTGGGCCCCTGTTTACTTTATTTTTATGGCCTGCTCAGCCTGCCCTGCGGGCAGGGCTGGTGCAGCATGTGGTCTGGGGATCCAACCGTGGTCCCTGCAGCCACCCAAGCTTTCCTAAGCAGGCGCTTTAGACCACTGAGCCATCTTGCCGGGCCCTGAACTTTATTTTTTAATTACTATTTTTAAAGAGAATAAAACATAGTAAAATAAACGTATTAAAAGCAGTACAGAATTTCACTAAAATGACACAAATTAAACAATGCTTATTACATTGAGTACTGTTGTCTTCAAGAAGTTTTATCCCTAAGAATTGTTAGATGGGCACTTATGCTGCTGTATATCCCCAGCCCCAGCCCCCAAAATTATTTGTTTCCTAGAAAGAAAATGCTAGTATATTCTAGTTGCAGTCCACATCTACTTGGTTTCCACAGATGGCCAACTCCTAAAAATGGTCTAGCACTTTTTATTAATGTGCTTATAGAAAAAATAAATTTAATAATTCTGAAAAATAACTAATGTACAGGCACAACAATTTATGCTCACGAAGTCCTTCCCACTCACTATCCCCAGTTGGTCTACTTTACATATTCCCCTCTACACTAGAGGGCCTTGTGTGTTTTGTCTTTTATCAAGGTTCTTTTTAGTAACTTACTCAAGCATGGGCAACAACTCTTGGCCATATTTTTAATGTATTTAGGACAGGGTCGAGAGGGTGCTCAGAGTCTCACTACTAAATCAGACTCCTACTGATGTACCTGTTTTCAGCTTCTCAAGCGCTGGGATTACAGGCACGTGCCACCACACCCAGTCTCAAGTGCTGACTCAGTATGCCCTGGGGTTGAGACTGGCACAACATGCTGAGCCTGACTAAGCAGGTGCTTTTCTGTGCTGAGTTTTCTCACCCACCCTTTCTTGGCCATTTTTTAGCTTGGAAACTTTAAAAAAAAGTTACTGCATACTTTTGCAGAGTTCTAGAGTTGGTCTGACCTGAGCATAGCTGGTCCCTGCACCTGTCAATTTTCCTTCCCACTTGGTGTATCCCTTTCCATCATCTTTGTCTCCAGCCCTTCACTCCTGTGTGGCTTGTTTTGATTGCATTATCCAATTCAAGAGGAGACTCAAAGAGAAACCCTTGCTTGCTCTGACATAGAGGCAAAGTATCTTCTCACCTAGGTTCCCCACAAAGCCAGACCGCATGGGCTTATCAATTCCCCCAAAAGATTTAATCTATTTTCCACACCATGACTCAAAGTACAGTGGAGGAGTGGGTGTACACTAATGTCTAGGGGACAGTGCTTGAAACCATATTAACATTTATGTGTTTTATAGTAATAATAAGACAGTTTAGCTTCGGTCTTTAAAATGATCTGACAGTGGAGACAGGTTGGGATTATGGTCGTACTATAGCATAGTACATTCATGTAACCTCTCCAGACTGGGTTTCCAAAGAGGGGCAGGCCAAGCTACTGGCCCTTTTGTTTAGAAAGTCCTAGCTAGTGGCTCCCCCAAACCTTGGTTTCTCAAGTTTGTGCCTTAACAAGAAGTAGCTATTGTTCTTATTAATTAGCTTTATAATTGGTCACAGTATGCCAAAAACATTGTATAACAATCACAGCAGAACGCACTATTATTATTCCCCCATTTCTACACAAGGAAACTGAGGTTCAAACATAGAAGCCTAAACCGGAACTTCCTTTCCCACCAAGGTTTCTTTGACTCCAAATCCAGACTAATAAACCCTTGGTTAAATCACATGCCCTGCCTCTTACAGATGTGGGTGAATTTTCCCCAAGGAAGATGCATACTGTATGATCGCCCATTCCTGCCATCTCCTGGCCTGGCAACCCTCTCAACCTGTACTTTACTCTTAGCAGCGTTTCTGTTTCAGTTCAGGAGTCTCTATTTACTCCAGCCTTCTGGTCACTTGGTTTATAACTAGGCCAGCTCTTTGCTGCCCCCTCCTGGCCTAACCCAGGATCTGATCCAGTGAAACCTCATGGAAAGGTGTTTTCACACAGACTTGGAGCCCCAGTCCCAGCCTGCCCAGCTGGCTCACTACGCATCAGGTCTAGGAATCGGAATGCTTTGTCTATCTTATATTTGACCTTGACAATGCTCTCCTACATTCCAGGACTGGCTACTATTCCGGATGCTGCACATTTCCAACTCATCTGAAGATCACAAGCTCTTAGTATTGTTAAGGGACAAGCACGCAAAGTGAAGTCGGTAAAGTATTTTCTGCCAGTCTGAAGCAAAGAACAATTCAAATTGCTTTGTAGTAAAGTTTGAGACTGGCTGTAAAACTGAATGCAATATCAAGGAGAGTTGTCTTATGTCTAGAGGCCATGCTGAGAATCACCAGGGGGAAAGCATTTTTGACAAGTAAGTTTACAAAACAAGTCAAGAATTGCTTTCATCAGATGTTTTGTCCTTTCTACAACAAGCAATTCTTGTACCGACTTTGACTAAGATGCGCCTGCTTCCGTTTAGGGGCACTCTTCAAATTTCTTTCCTTTCAATTCAAATTGAAGTCCTCAGCATAGTCAGTCCTCTTGACAAGGTCGAAATCTTCAACAGGACCTAAGGCAGTCAGTCCTCTGGAAGAGAATTTTGTTTAATCAAAACCCCTAGAAAAGAACTAGATCAGGAGTCAGAGGGATTTCGGTTCTAACTGAAGCACTGCAGCAGAAGAAATAGAAGGGACAGCAGGATGCTGCAAGTGTAACCCACCTAAGGAAACCATGGAGACACCAGTTGTTATCTCAAAGTAAAAACAAACAACAGCCTTCTGATCTATTAGGACTGGCCAGCCAAGGGAAAGTGTTTGGTACCATTCACGAAGCACTGTGGTCTCTGCTATTTGGAGGTTAAAACTGTAACGGGACTAACCATGAGAGTGGTGACAGAAGTAAATTCCCACATGAGTAGAAAAATTAGAATAGCCAGTTTCCACAATTTATATTCCATCAGCACCGAACAGCTAACACCACGCCTTGCACAGAGGAATCCAGGGAAGGGTTGTGGCAGGAAGGCAAAAGGGGAGGCCACAGAGGAGTGGATGTATTTCACTTCTTTCTACATAGAATATGATGATTTATAGACAGATAGAAGCAAGCACACATAAACATTAACTTTAAAACTTGAATACTAACAGTTGCATTTAGCCCACCTATTTCCCTTTCATTAAAGACATCCTATTCTAGTGAGCTGGGCATACCATGTGTATAGCAGTAGAACTCTTCATAGCTAAACCTTGGAAGCGGGCTTTATGTTCATCACCAGATGAGTGATAAAATGTGTGGTGTTTATGCATATGGCAGTACCATTCTGCCATAAAGAATGATAAATTTGACACTTTTGCAGGAACATGGGTACACTTTGCCATCATAATACTCAGTGACAAATCAGACATACAAAGCTTAAGTATCATATGATGTATGAGAAGCTCAAAATATAAATAAATCAAAGAGCAACATAAGTGATAGATGACAGAGTACGGGGAGATAGATCTTTTGCAAAAATGGAAGTGACCAAGGGATGGAGTGAGAGGGAAGAAGAAGTTGCCAAAAGGAATGAACGTGTTTGGTGTGTACATACTAACTCTCCATGATGAGTGGAATCATTATTTGCTGTACACATGGACTAAAAAGAACGCGATAAAAAAATTAGTACTGTGAAAAGAAAAGCAAACATCTGATAAGACTATTTGAGCATAACACAAAATAATAATCTGAGATGACATTTCTCTAGCAAGTAACACAGTGCCAGGTGCCATACTTTAACCCAGTTGAATTCTCCAATCAAGCCCAGGAAGTAGTTTCTGTTAGCTTATAAAGGGCAGGCAACCTGTTCAAGCCGTCATAACTAGACAAGAAGCAATGACAGCCTGTGTGCATTGGTGGGAGCATTAAATAATCTATCATGTCCCCTTACATGATTGTTACGGTAACACTATTTTAAAACAGGAAACACTCACTTGAGTATATAATAAAAAGGCAAAAAACCTAAATATTATGAAAAACCAAATCTAAACAAGTTAGTTGTCTCCTACCCCTCAGTCGTCCACTAACCTTCTTGAGGGACAACCATTATTAACAGTTGCTTTTTTTTTTTTTTAGAATTTTATTTTATTTTATTTTATTTTTTTCTTGTTTCAGAACCCTTGTTTGTTTATTCACTCATTTTCATGGCTGGCACAGCCTACCCCGAGGGCACCGCTGGCGCAGCATGTGGTGCCGGGGATCAAACCACAGTCCCTGAAGCTGCCCAAGCTTCCCCAAGCAGGCGCTTTAGACCACTGAGCCATCCCGCCGCGCCCAACAGTTGCTTTTTTAACTAAAAAAAAAACCTGTGATTTGATCTGGCCATATTTTATTGTCTGCATAATTTTAAACTGTGATATGATCGAGTTTTTTCATCTAATTTTTAATTTTTTCCTTGTGTGAGACATTCTTCAAAAATGATTCCACAGAAAATATAATAAAAACAGCTCATAGTGCATGGCAAACGCTAGTGCTTTTCAGACATTAATTGTTCAATTTGGCTAATCAAGCTTAGTGATATAGTATAGTCTAATTCTTTTACATTTTCTATTTCAATGATGTAACTTCTTTTTACAATAAGATGGAACATCTGTCTGATGAAAAATGGGCCATTATTATTCATCTTAAGCCGTGAAGCATCGTTCACCAGCTCTGAACTAATGGTCATTACATCAAATAGGTTTTACTTTAATCATTATTTCTAATACATGTGAAATTAATACACAGTGTTTGTCATTACTGAGCACTAGAATATAATTTTAGAAGAAGCAATTAATGTCTATCAGAAGTTTTTTGAAATATGATTATCAAATACTCGACTAATGAATCATTTGCATATCTGAAATTACAACCTAAACCTGAAGCACTCTTGTCATAGGATGCATTAGGCTTAAGAAGAAGGGGAAGAGAGAGGGAAAGATTTCAGACATTAAGTTATATATACATTGCCCACTATCTTCGCCTGCTCAGAATTTTTTTGGTGAAAATTTGTTTTTGAAAGAACAGTTAAACTGCTTTAGGAGAGGGCACTTCTAGTGTTTTTCCAGGAACTGAAAATTTCCCTTCTTTTCTTTCTTTTATTTACATAAAAATGAAAGTAGTTTAGAAGACCTGAACCTCTCCTTTGGGGAAAAAAAAAAGTCCCAGTTAATTGTCAAATTGAATCTCTGTACAGAAAAAATGCCAACCATTTCCAAATGTTGCTTGTAAACTGCCTCGGCACAGGGGCAGAGAATAATGCACTGTATTCCCCCTGCAGTGTTATACTGTGCGTTCACCTTAAGGAGCATATGCTGCTCTTTTGAAATATGCAGACTCCCCCCTCATTGTACAGGGCCTCTGTGAAAAGATTGAGGGCTCCGCGGAATTAACATATGAATAGATTAACATACCTCCCAAGAAGCCCCTGCCTGGGGGGGGGGGCACAAAAGGAGCAGCTCTTTTTATTCATTTCGCAGTTAATGAAGACTGAGGACCCTTTCCGACCAATTTTCGTGGCGATTCAGAATTTGAACTTAAAACTAGCATGCAGAAAATATCCATTTAAGCCTAGGTACTCCATCACCTATGCAGACCACTGCAAAAGACAAACGTCTGATACCTGCAGGGAGTAATTGCTGGTGTCGGCATTAATAATTGAAAGCTGATAAAGTTGATTGTTGCTCTTCATGCTACCTGGCTACTCCATTCGGGTCACTTTAACAAAAAACACTCTCTCTGGAAGAGGCGAACCCTCCAATTCCGGCTGGCATCTGAGTTCTAGATACCACCAGGGAGCTTTAACGCTGATTCTGCTCAGTCCATGGGGGTAAGGCTAGATTGGGCAGGATTGCTGTCAGCAAGGGCCCAGGAAGAGCTCAAGACCCGTTTGCTAAGATTAGGGTGCCTGCTGCTCTAATCAGCTCTAATACAGGGTTCCAAGTATCTTTCTCACCCAGAAGCAAGAGAGTTGAGTGTCACTTCCTCATGGAGCCACCTCCTGTTATCTCTACTGCTGGATTGAACACCCTCTTCTGTGCTCTCAGAGCACTGTACTTTTTGTAATGTTACATAGAAATGCCAGCGTCATTATATATCCTCCATCCCTTCCATACCTGTCTCCCTCACTGTGCGGTGTACCCAGTATAGTCTAGCACAATGCCAAGTGCACAGCTGATGTTTGGGACATATCTGCTGGATCTGGAAAGTTCGACTGTAGCTGGAAGGGAGCTCATTGAGCCTTCATGGTGAAGGAGATCGGTTTAGGAATCCTGGCCAGTTGGTTCATGGGCTGGATTCCCTGATAAGTCCCTGGCCTTGGATCAGTTGCTCCTGTGACCACATCCCCAACCACCATTCTGGCTTTGGGTGATGCTTTGGGGTGCAGCTGTGCTCTACAATGGTGGCGACTGTACCCAAACATGCACAGTCACATGACCACAAATAGAGGAGACCAGGGTTAAGAAAAGACCTGGGCTCTGAAGCCAAATTGGTAGAGAGAATTGTGCCTGAAAATTGTATTGGGGACGGAGGTTAGCAAGCTGGCCCACAGACCAATGCTAATGCTCAGTCTACTTTTGCACATGCTGAAATCTAAGAATTTTTTTGCAAGATTAAATGGTTATAAGACACATAAAAATATGCCCTGCAAATGATATATGACCCACAAAGCCAAAACTTTTGCTGTGTGATCTTCTCAAAAAAAAAAAAAAAAAAGAAAAGAAAAAGAAAAAAGAAAGCAAGAGAAAGAAAGAAATTGCCAACAACGATTTTAAGTAAATAAAGAGAGCAAAAGCGACCACACTCAGGGGGATAGATGTGCTTGTGCCCAGCAAAGCTCATTCTAATAGTGGAATACCATTTTGTTGTGATTGAAAACATAGCAAAGACATTGCGATGCCCCACAAAATGTGTAAAAATGGAAAAGAAACCATTTGTATTCTTTAGCAATTAAAGTACCAATAACTATCATTTTTGTAAGGAACTATTTCAATATATTCTTTGAAAAAGACTGATATTTTTCTTCTTTCCAACCTCTCAAAAATGGGTGTCTTAAACAGCCTCTGCTGTAATCACTCTATTTGCCCTTGGACCTTTACCTAATTATGAGAATTTTGCACCTCCTGAGAAGAGACTGCATAATGTGAATATATTTGAAAGATAATAACTTTGATTTGATCTCATTTGGTCATTTTCTTTGAAACGCAGTCATAGAATGCTTCAGAACTGGATGATATTTTAGACATTTCATCCAAACCCCTTGTTTTACTAAGAGGAAAATGGAGATTAAGTAATTTGTCTGAGACTTTGAAATAAATCAGGGCCAGAAAGAGACCCAGAATTCCTAGTTCCCAGCTTGATCACCCTCCCTCCCTCCCTCCCTCCCTCCCTCCTTCTTCTTCCTCTCTCTCTGTCTCTCTCCCTCTCCCTCTCCCTCTCCCCTTCCCCCTCCCTCTCCTCTCTTTCCCCTGCTCTACCAAATAAGATTGCTCCTGCCCTAAACTCCTAGAGGACAAGACTTTGTTTCTTCCCCAACCCTGGCATGCGGAGCCCACAGTCTGGTATGTAGTATCAAAGTATAAAAATATGTGCTGACTACATGAATGAATGATAGTCGTGACTAACATTTACTGTGAGTTCACCATGTATTCGGAACTATTCTAAGCATTTATTTATACACTATCTCTATTGACAATCACAGTACTTCTAGGAGTGGATTTTATTACTGTTGCCATTTACAGAGGAGGAAAGCAAGGCACAGAGGTGAAATGATAGGCCCAAAGTCACATCAGTAAGCAGTTGGGGAATTAAGCTTTGAATGGGAGTCTTATTAAGCAAATGTTTTTAATCACCAGCCTAAATGTGTGCTGAAAATCAATGAAAACATCAATTCTGAAATTATGCAGAAATGCTAAGCCTGTGTACTCATACATCAAAATAGCACTTCCTATCCTCTCTTTACTGGAGGAGTAAAGCCCAGTGAACAGGACCCTCAGCTTGTTTTTCCCCTGCTTTGCCCTGACTCTCTGTGTGGCCCCAAACAAAAAGCTAATCTCTCAAGTTCCCCTAGTTCCCCAAATCCATTGCATAGTCCTGCTTTTTGCAATACCCCAGGGTGTCTCCAATTATCCCAGAGGGGTTTCCTGAAATTCTCAAAACAAATTTTGAACATAATCTTTTTTTTTTTTAAGAACATATGCTTTACAAGACCTTTAGGAGGAGAGAAGGGATTTCCTTCAAATAAAACAAAACAAATGAAAATGTGTCTATAGTTTTTGTATTCCCAGTGCAAAGCTAAATGTTAAGGTAGGCAGCTCCCTCTGCTGGACATCAAGTACACTAATAGTAATTTTGACGATGGATCGTGGAATATATTTGTAATTGGCAGCAGTTTTCATGCTCTGTGCTAAATATCCTTTTTAAAAATAGTCAAAAATATTTGGCCATTGTCAAACACCTCTAAAACATAGAAAAGATGACATATAATTTCATGTCTTTGGGATAGCTACCATGATGACAGTTTTCCCTTCTGCTTTCATGTGTCTTCGTTTTTGTACC
Source organism: Myocastor coypus (assembly GCA_004027025.1). NCBI lineage: Eukaryota > Metazoa > Chordata > Mammalia > Rodentia > Myocastoridae > Myocastor > Myocastor coypus. Next base: position 36,430 of record PVJA010015983.1, read on the forward strand.
TAGGTGTGAACATACATACAATGATAAATCATCTCTGTGTTTCTAAACAATATACAACAAGCTTTTTCTAAAACATTGAATAGTTACAATTGGCACAATTTTAATAGCTGCATAATGTTCTATTTTATTTTAATATTATACAAAATTTATGTACCCACACTCCCACTTTTGGGCGCTTAGCTTCACTGACAATTTGATTATTACAAATGAAGATCTGTTTGCATAAAATTTGTCTGGACTTTGGCTCACTTCCCAGGGAGTAACTTCTATTAACAGTGAAGCCCTATGGGTCAAAGGATGGAGCTCTATTTTAGGCCTGGAAGCATATTGCCAAATTGCTTTCCAAAAACACCATATCAGTTTACCCTTCCATTACCAGCAGATGAATGCCCTTCTTATGGTGCACTGGCTAACGTACAGTATTGTCTTTTCTCATGTTTGCTAATTAATAGGTGAAAATTGGCCTCTGTTTCAATTAGCATTTTTGATTACTAGTGCAGGTGAAGATTTATTCATATGTTTATTAGCCATTCATGTTTCCTCTTTTGTGACTTGTTCGTTCATGCCATGCTTTCATTGAAAGTCTTTGTGTTTTCTCATTACTTTGTATGTGTTCTTTAGACATTAAAGCATTATTTTTCTTATACCTATGGCAAATATTTTGTAAGCTTGCTGTTTGTCTATTTGACATGTCACCGTGTTTCTTTATATGTTGTCAAATGTCTTCAATTTCGTGTATTAGTTTTCCCTTATCGCTTTTAAACTTATCATGTTCAAAGGTGCAATAAATACACCTCATGGTCTTAGTTGTTGCCCTACATTTTATCATTTCTATTTTGTCTACTTGAAACTAATGTTGACATAAAATGTGACATGAGGATCTTGTTTTAAATATTATTTATTAAATGTTCTTTCCTACTTAATGAATTGTTAAATTATGACCAGGACATATTATGTATAGCATTATCATTTCTTTTTTCTTTCATTTTGTGTGTTTGGAATAGAGTCTCACTATGCAGAGGGGACTCGTGGTGATCCTCCTATTTTCATCCTCCCCAGTGCTGGGATTACAGGTAAGAGCCACCACACCCAGAGGCGGGGCTGGTGCAGCCTGTGGGACCTGGGATCAAACCCTGGGCCCTGCACTTAGCACAACAAGTGTTTTCTCAGCTGACCTATCTGGGCGGCCCTGCATAGCATTATCTTAATGCTCTGTCACAAGGAGAAAGGGTTCAAAATTTGCAGTAAACTTCAGAATGGTTTGCTTTTTGCAATGAAAAGATTCTGGGCTGGTGAGAGGTCTTACCTGATCATGGCTGTGTTATTAAAGCAAGGTGACTGTCTTATACTGGAGAGACAGAATAGATGGGGACAGAGTTTGCAAGCAGCTAGGCCAGACAGTTAGCAGTTTTCTAAATACTGAACTTTCTCCTGAGTCTTATAGGTATCCTACTCCCTGCCTCCCCCCATATGGTCTTCTTGATCATTGTGATATTTTTAGGCACCATGGTTGGTATATTGTGTATGTTATTTAATTAGCTCTTTCACAGTCTAAGTAAGTATGTATATGAATAAAATATATTATTCACTTTGAAACCCCATTAAAATGTTAAACTAAGAAGGGAGAAGGGCAGAACAAAAGGAGTAATTATAAAACTAATGAAAGAATTTTATGTGCATGTACAAATTTGCCAAAAGGCAATCCATCACTTGGTATAACCAATAGAAAGGCATGGAAGAAAATAGCCACACTTAGGGAGATATCATCATTGTCCCATTATACAGATAAGGAAACTGAGGTCAAAGGACATCAGATAAGTTGCTCAAAGAGCCACAGTGAGTGTTTTGTAGGAGATAGGACTAAAAGTCTGGAGTTTGAGGAAAGTTTAAACACAGAACACCTAAAATGATGCCTGCTGGATAAATGAGAACGTCTCCCTCTTCAAGTCTCATCAGGCCTCATGAAGTTGAAATTTTCTGTATACCAAAAGTATACCATCTTTGCATAGCAAGCTTTCTCATGGACTAAAGCTCAGGTAGGAGCTCTCTTGTCTCTGGCATTTATGTCAAAGGAGTTCCAGCATGACCCTGAAGAGGCCCGGTTTCCAACCCATCTCATAGAGCCATAGAGTTGTGTGTCCCTGGATAAATGACTTGACCATAAAGTTTCTTTTGTCTGTATAACAAAGCTGAACAAAACAAATAAAAACATGTCATGAGGGGTGATTCAGTCAAAGTAAAACCAATCTGAAATGCTTAGACAAGTTTAAAATTCTACATGATCTAACAGACTTCCCAACTAATAAATTAAAATTCTTAGACCAAAACCAAAAGCAAATTACAATAACATACATGATTTATTTGTTTCATTTATCTTGTTTTTAGTTTTTATTACATCAATTTTCAAACACAAAAAGGAAAGAATAAGAAAGAAATCTTCATGATCAATTTCCCAGCTTCCACAATGATTAACTCTACCATTTTTTGTTTTGTTTTTTGTTTTATCTTTTATTATACTGGTGGTTGTCCTGTGGCTTGAGGTCAAAACCTTCACACTAAGCTACAAACCCAGCTCATTTTATTTTTTATATTAAGCCAGGGTGTCACTGAGTTGCCCAAATCAGGGCTCATAGTTCTAACTCTCCTGTCTCACTCGCCCAAACTGCCTGAATTACAGGCTTGTGACAATGCACCGAGCTCCATTTTTTCTTTTTATGTATTCAGTACACGGTCAATAGGCTCTTACTATGCAGATTGGACTTGTAGTGATTCTCCTGTTTCCCACTTCCCGAGTGCTGGGATTACAGGTGCACACCACCACACCCAGTCTCAATCACAGTCTCAGTGCGCCCCCAGAGGGAAGGCCAGCACAGCTTCTGATTCTGGTGATCAAACTTGGTCCTTGCATCTGCCTTCACAGGCACTTTAATCCACTGAGCTGTGGCTGGCCCCTCCTATCTTTGGTTTAGATAGACTACCCTACATTTCCATTTCTGTTTGTTAAAAATGTCTGAAACTTTATGTGTATGTCATCCTTTTCATGGTGGCAAAAATAATCTGGGAGTTTTATTTTTTTTCAAATCCTGAAGGCAAATTAGTTTTACGACCTACAAAAAATACAAGAGGATGTTACTATTTTATGTGGTCTTTCTGGGTGGTTGTTTTGTTTTGTTTTGTGTATTTTTCAGGCAACATCTTGCTAAATAGTCCAAGCCAGACTTGAGCTTGCTATGTAACCTGGCTAACCTAAAACTTGAAGTTCTCTTGCTCCACATCTCGAATGCTAATGTTGTACACCTATACTACCATGCCAGGCCTGTTTTTAAAATATCTGAGGATAATAAGTTCCCAATTTAAATAATACAGTGATATATTATTTAGTTAGTGTGTTACTACAGGTCAAAGACTAGTGATTTCCAATTATCCATGGGGGAGAACCTGGTGAAGGGAGGGGGTTGGGGTCATCAAGTCTATACAAAGGGCAAGATCTTTTAATTTTTTACAATAATTTGAAACATCATCGCTTCTCGGCCTTTTGGCTAAGATCAAGTGTAATTTGAAACATCAAATGTTTAGCTGCTTTACTGTATGGAACCCATTAAGCCTAACTGGTTTAAGGGCAGTTCTGACCAGAGACTCAACTATTTATGACAAAGTGAATGATTACAATTAACTTCCTCGAGAAGAAACAATATAGAGGGATGTGGTGGTGAGCACTTGTAATCCCAGCTACTGTAGAGCTTGAGGCAGGAGTACAGCAAGTTCAAGGCCAGCATGGGCAACTTAAATTCTGTTACAAAATAAAATATCAGCACCTATAATTCCAGCACCTTAGGCTAGAAGATCTCTGTGAGTTAATGGCCAGTCTGGCCTACACAGCAAAATCTTGTCTCAAAACATCTAAATAAATAACTAAATAAGAAAGAAAAAAGACATTAATAAAATAAAATATATTAAAATTTAAAACTTAACAAATGGCTGAGGTTACAGTTCTGTGAGAGAAGATCCCTAGGTTCCATTCCCAATACCAAATAAGTAAGTAAGTAAGTAAGTAAGTAAATAAATAAATAAATAAATACAGCTCAAACTAACCACTAATAAAGAAAGTAGGAACCAGTATCTCGCCAAGCCCAAGCTATGTGGCTTTTCCCTGTGACTAGTGTACACTTCTTGCAGGCATTCATGATCGACAGCCTGGTGGGAGACAGTATTCAGGTGCAGCACAATTTGATGAGAAAGTAAAGAGATCAGATTGCCAAGCTGGTGAGATAGCTCGGCGAACTAAAATGCCTGCTTACGCAGAGCGCAGCAGTGGTGGCTCAATCCCTATTACGCCCTGCAGGTCCTGTTCCCGTCCCCGGGGGTGGGCTGAGACATTGATAGAGCCTAGGTGTGGTGGTGCGTGCCTATAATCCCAGCACTTGGGAGGCTGAAAACAGGAGAACCACTGAGTCCTATCTACGTAGTGAAACCCCGTAGGCCCTGTGTCAAATGCATAATTAATTAATTAATTAAGAAGGTATTACATTATCTCGACGGTGACAGACCTAGGGACTGGAACCCCGTCTGTTGCTTCCTCTGCCAGAGTAGGCCTCCTGTGTAGGCCAATTTTCTGAGAAAGAATGAATTTATCTTACCTATTTCCCCTTTCGCCGGGATTTAACATAGTACCTATACTCTAGGGCGAATCCTTCTTTCTGATCTGTGTGACTACTTGCAAACTAAAGGCAAAAAAGAGGAATTTTAAGTAAAAAGAAAAAGGAGCAATTATAGTAACAATTAAAAAAGGGGAAAATTATAATAGTATGCATAGCAAATAAAGCATACAATAAGAAAACTAGCAGGGCCCGGCAGGATGGCTTAGTGCTCTAAAGCGCCTGCTTAGGAAAGCTTAGGGGGCTGCAGGGACCGAGGTTAGATCCCCGGAACCACATGGTGTGCCAGCCCTGCCCTCAAGGCAGGCTGAGCTGTCCATAAAAATAAATAAACAAAGAAAAGTTCTGAAACAAGAAAAAAAGAAAACTAGAGAAATGGAGCAAACATTAAACTGCAGCGAAGACTCACGAAGTATAGGCCAGAAAAATTTCAAAGGTAAAATGCTCCAAAGTTGATGCTGGTAGTACTGATAACATAGCCCAATTCTACTTGTGTTCACTGGATGCTGTAGTAAACCAATTAACCTTATGGGGAGGAAAGTAATATTATTATCTTCCTTTAATGAGTAAAGAAAGTGAGGCTCAAAGAGGTGATACCACTTGCCCAAAGCTACCGAGCTAATAAGGTTAGAACTGGGATTCCAACCCTGCGCCTAACTCAATTTTCATATTCTTTTTTTTATGCTTTCTGTATTTTATAAATTTCCTCCAATAAGCATATATTACCTTTATTTTTAATCCTGTAGCATTCATCGTGTAGAGAAATAATTTTGTCATTACATCATTAACTATAGTTAATTACTATTTCTATTCATCATTTGTGTGGCACCTCAATTAGATTGTTAAGAGCCCATGTCTCAGGGAGTGTCATGTTTTAATGCATATTATAGCTGTTCGATGAATGCTTCTTAAATGAATGAACAATGGAGAGAAAAATGTGGGAGTGTAAAGCCAAACAACCACAAAAAATGGCTTGGGGAGTAATGAAGGAAATAAGGAGATGTATATGGCACCCAGGTAGACAGATAAACATAAGGCAGGCACGATAAATAAGACAGAACAACAGCTACATAGAACCCTATTTTGCCAAACTAGTAGACTAGGATTATAAGTAAAATGCACTAACAAAGAAAGCTGGTCACAGTGAGCACAGAGATTTTTTTTTAAAGATATGTTACTTTTAAAAAATTTAAATAGAAAAATTGTTTCAAAGTACCTCATGAGAGGAAGAAGTGCTAAAATTGCTTTTCTGGCAAGGCCTGTCCCTTCATCCAACAATTATCCTAAGATACTTGAGATCTCATCTCCATAAATTCAATAGGCAATTGGGGCCACTTTCTCTTTTGAGGCCAGATGCAGAAACAGAAATTACAGTCATTTCCTATATTGCAGAAATTAGCTGGCCAGTTGAAAGCCACCTGCACACATTAATTCTCATCATCAGAGGTTGGCATCTAGGAGCCCGAAGGCCCTTCTCTCCCTGCCACACACTATATCCAAAGAGCAGCCCAGGCTCACATAGCCAAAGGTGAAGCCTAACTTTGCAGGCAAGATACGGTATAGAGTGCTGTTCCCTGTGCAGTTCCTGTTTGCATAGGAGTTATAAAAAGCAACCATCTTCCTCTTTATAGCATTGTACTCACATAAGTAAGCATAAAGTGACATGAAAATATGACAATGCAGAGAGCAGCAGCTCTTGGCCAACAACCCCACATTATCCTATGGAGAAGTAATAGTTGTCTAGGTTTCCAGCGGTTTCATCTGGTTTCTCCATGATAGAATCTACATAATAGAGTTAAAGAACTATTTATTTAATCAGTTTAATTACTATCTATTTACTTCCCTTAATTTCACTTTCCTGGCTCTTCTGCTGCTGCATCCTCAGCTCCTTCACTTCATCTGGTCTTTCTATCATAATTCTCAGTTAAATCAACAGCTGCTTTTACGTGATTATGTAATTTCTGTCCACTGCTAAGCAAAGGGATATATTACTGTTAATCTGAATTTTTTTGGAAGTTAATAAGTGCTTCAGGATTTTTCTGTTTTTTAAAAAAAGATGGTATTGAGGATTGAACCATGGAAGCATTGAGCTACATCCCAGCCCTTTTTATCTAATTTAGTAAAAGGGCCTCGCTGAATTGCTAAGCCTGACCATGAACTTGCGATCCTTCTGCCTCAGCTTCCAGAACAGCAAAGTTTATAGGCATATTCCATCATGGCCAGCAGCAGCAATTCATTTTATGAAAGTTATATATTTCTAATGTTTTTATTCCTACGTGTTCTAACAGTTCTGTACATTACCTATAAATACATTTTACAAACATTGTAATGCACTGAAAGTGAGCTGGTTCCATATAAACCCTGTAGATTACCCTCTCCATGCTCTGTTCTTCTATAAACCAGGCCCATTTGCAGTGGGATTCTCCCCAGGTACTTCCTCTATCCATCCTGGAATCTGAAGACTGTGTATTTTGGAGCTCATAGTATGTCTTCTTTCTTGATTTGCTTTCTTATTTTGATACAGCAAAATCTCAAATAGCTTCCAGAGAAAGGAATCCTATGAGAAATTTTTTGAAATTTTGCAGAGTTCAACATTTAACGTGAGCATTGTTTGAATGACCATTAAATTTGAAATTGAGAAACATTTTCCATTTAGATATATAAGAATTAATCGGCAGTTGATTTTTTACAAGGATTCCAAGATGTCTCCGTGGTGAGAGTACTGTTTCCAACACTGGAATATGTACAAGTGGTGTAATGAAGCTGAACCTGAAGTCACACCACGCACATAAGCTCTAAGGAGCAATGACCCTAATGAAAGAGGAGAAACACTGAAGGAAATATTGGTATAAATCTTCAAAATCATACATTAGGCAAGGTTTCTTAGAGCTAACACTTGAAGCACAAATATCCAAAACAAGAATACATAAATGGGAACTCATTAATATTAAAGAATTGTGAGGTTTAATGTATGTGCTATGTTTTGTACTTTGTGCTTTTACTCTCTTCTTTTATTTTATTTTATTTTTTTTCCAGAACAGGGTATCAAACTCAGGTGTAGAGATACGTAATTAGCATCTCACAAGGCAAAGAGCAATAAAACAAAGCCCAGGGACAACAGTGGTTTGGGAATCCTAGAAAGCTGAGATTCAAGGAGAAAGAAGGCTTTCCATTAACAGTCTCCTCCCTTGCTTGAAACCTTTGTAATTAGTATTTGTGTGAACCTAGCATTGGGCAAATGGAGGTCAGA
>PVJA010015984.1:0-24670 GCA_004027025.1 Myocastor coypus
TTTTTTTTTTTTTTTTTTTTTTTTGTCTTTTTGAGACAGGGTCTCGTTATGCAGTTGAGGCTGGCCTTGAGCTCACTTTTGTAGCCCAGGCTGGTCTCGAACTCGCACCAATCCTCCTGCCTCAGCCTCCCGAGTGCTGGGATTACAGGCGTGAGCCACCACGCCCGGCCCTCAATCTTATCCAACAACAGAGCACTAATTCTCCTAAGGAGCTTTGTTTATCTCCAAAACAAATGTGTTACATGAGTTCCTGCACTCGCGAACCTCGGCGGTCTCTTTGACCCTTTCAAAATAGGAAATAAGCCTCCGTGCTCAAACGTTCTGTGCTCCTGGGACTCGGCCTTGTTATTTCTGTCACGCAAGTCCTACCTCAAATGAGACAGGGCCGTTTTTCAGGGAGGGAAGAAACCACTTGACTGAAGCATTTCTATAACGTACTTACTTCACTAGCACTGTAAAACTGTTCCTATGATGAGAGAATGTAATTATCAAATGTACTGCATCCATCCCGATATTTCATGGAGAAGTCCTTTTATATCCAAGGCATGGGTTAAGTTTGAGAAGGCCTCTAATTGCCAGTAAGTCGGGATTAGTGGGTGCATAAATACTGCCCCAAGAAGGAGCTGATTCCTGAAGAATGAAAATTTTCCTGGCCACAAATTGCACAGGGATTTGGCGTTCTCGTCAATTGCTCCCGGTATGCATCTCGGCAGATAGGAGTCTGCTGCCACCTACCGGCCTGAGAATTTTCCAGTCGTCAGAACTATACAGGTAATTTCTATGTGGAACTTTTTAACCTTCATTTCTGATTTGCAGCCACAGAGTTTGATCCTTTCCACCAAAAATCTGTCAGTTATCCGTAGAAGCAAACTATCCAGAGCGTTGTGCTATCAAAGTTGCTGGGCAGATACATAATCCAGGGTAAGGGAGTATTGCAAAGTTTCAGTGGGACTGAGGTCCATTAACAGAGAGGCTCAGGGAGATCTGATGAGCTGAAGCAAGGGGTTTTGGGCCTAGCCAGAACTCCAACACTTGTTCTATAGGCAGTAGTTGAGAACAAGCGGATTTGTTTGTTGCAGGGTCCATTTGGGGTATCGTTTTCTCATGGGGACGGGGTACATGTATGATGAGATTTTTCTAGGAAAATTGGAAAGTATGATGTTTGGTAGTGTTCACAGTATGTCAGAAAAGTAAGGGGTACTTAGAATTTATGTTAGAGCAGCCGGGTGTGGTGGTGCACCCCTGTAATACCAGCGCTTGGGAGGCTGAGGCAGGAGGATTGGTGCAAGTTCGAGACCAGCCTGGGCTACAACAGTGAGTTCAAGGCCAGCCTGAACTGCATAGCAAGACCTTGTCTCAAAAAGACAAAAAAAAAAAAAAAGAATTTATGTTAGAGAAGACTAATGGTACACTGGTGCTACCATGACACTTTAATATGAAGAAAACGTTCTTGACTTAAACATAAGAAACTAGAAAGAGTTTAGGAAAACAATCACATTATGTGAATTGTTTTAGTAGATTCTGTCAATAGATCCGGTGTAACATCATGAGTGAGGCCCATAGTCAAGTAAATGCAAAAAGACTCAATAGGGACATCTTATTTTGCAGCTAATTGTTCAAGATGGAAAAAAAAATATTTTAGTGCTGGCTATGTGATGCAATCTGAACAGAGCTGTCATGGATAGAAGTTTGCAAGAAGGCCATATGAAAACTGTGATTCAAAAGTTGTACTATAGTTTAACATTAACTTTGATTCTAATTGTACTATAGAAATAAAATAAATTCATTCAAATATTTCCAGGTTGACCAGATAGCTCAGCAGATTAAAGCTTCTGTTTAGCAGAGTAGTGGGACTGGGGTTTGATCCCCATGTGTTGTTCCAGCCCTGCCCCCAGGGTTTGCTGAGATGATGACCTGAGACTGGGCGTGGTGGCATGAACCTGTAATCCCAGTGCCTGGGAGGCTGAAAACAGGAAAACATGAGGCTCACCATGAGTCTGATCTGTGTAGTGAGACACTGAAGACCCTATACTAAATACATACATATATATCTTTATATATACTATATATAATATATATAATATAATATATAATATATATATAGTGTTCATTGTAATGTCATGATGTCATGTACAATTTAGAGAACCTGTCATAATTACCTCTATAAAGCCTTATGAATACAATGTTTATGACACTGTATTTGGTACTTACAAATGGAGGAAGACTAAAAAAGAGAGAAAGTAGGGAAAGAAATAATAGAGCACTGTTGTGAATAGAATAATGATTTGTTGTCTCAAGGCTTGGTAAGAGATTAAAAGTGAAAGTGAAAGACTTTAGGAATGTTGTTGTTTTGTTGGTGGTGGTGTTGGTGGTGGTGGTGGTGGTGTCAAAGATCACCGTCAGAACTCTGTGCTTGATGGGCAGGTGCTTATGCCACTGAGCCATGGATGATTTTAGCTCCTTATTATAGCTACTGGGTCGAAGGTTTCCTATGAGCCATGATGCAGACTGATACACCAGAGTCGTGCTGTCCAATACGTTAGCGAATGAACACTTGTAGCAAAGTGAATCTAAAGTAAACATTCAGTTAAAACTTTGCATGTGAACTTCTTGTAGCTGCATGGAGTTCACGGCTTCTACGTGGAGGAGTGCCAGGGTGAGGGAGATTCATAGTCACCATAGGCAGCAGCACCCAGCACTGCCCCAAAGAGAACATAAATGGCTTCAAGCAGGGTTCCTGTGGCTTGTTGAGCAGTGGAACACTTACTTTATTAGTCCTCTCCAGCCAGCTCATTCTGTAGCTGCTTCCATCTCCTCTCCTCTCCTCTCCTCTCCTCTCCTCTCCTCTCCTCTCCCCTCCCCTCCCCTCCCCTCCCCTCCCCTCCCCTCTCTCTTCTCTTCTCTTCTCTTCTCTTCTCTTCTCTTCTCTTCTCTTCTCTTCTCTTCTCTTCTCTTCTCTTCTCTTCTCTTTCTTTTTGTATTTTAGGGAAGGGTTGATAGGGTGTTCAGGCTCTCGCTATTAGATTGTACTCATAGTGATCCCCCTGCTGACAGCCTCCCAAGATCTGGGATTACAGGTGCACGCCACCATGCCCTGTCTCAATTGCCATCTCAGTGCACCCCAGGGCCCTGTGCTTGCTGGCAGGTGTTTTAATCCACTGAGCTATTTGGCTGACCCTAATGTTTTAAGTAAGTGTTAATATTGAAAGAGCAGTCTCTTTAACAAAGGCTGAGAGTACATTTTACTGCTTCTCTTTGTCATTTTGTAAAGAACTATCTGCTGACTTTTGGTATAGAGCTTTGGTGCAGTTATTAGCACCAGGTCTGGATCTACCAAGTTCAAACTCATCCGTGTGGGTGTGGCTTGGGTTTGGCAGCTGTGCTCCACTTCTTTGTCCTGCAGCCCTTGGTGTCCAAAGTTTTCTGTTCAAGGAGATTATGGGGCTGCAGAAGAAAGGGACTGAAGATATATAGTGTGCCTAAGGAGAATCACCCAGAGAGAAAACATTCTCTCAGAGCAAACTGGTCAAGCAATGGCCGTGACTCATCCAGATAGCTGACACTGACAACAGTTCTACAAAGCACTGTACGTGGTTTCAAGGTAAATCCTGAGGGGATTTGACTGACCTTGGAAGGTACAAAAGTTACATGTTCTGTTATACAGGTCTTACTTTAACTTGCCCTTAATCAGCCAGCAGAAAAATTTAACCACGAGGCATAAAAAGTAAAGCAAGATTAGTTTAAATGTATTTAGTACAAGGTCTCACTGCATAGATTGGACTCATAATGATTCACTTGTTTTCAGCCTCCCAAGCACTGGCATTATAGGTGCACGCTACTCTGTCCGGTCTCGATCACTGTCTCAGAGCACTCTTGGGGGCCCAGCTGGTATGGCACATTGGGGATCAAACCTAGGCCACTGTGCTCTGTCTAGGCAGGCACTTTCATGTACGGAGTTATCTGGCTAGTACTGCATTATTATTATTATTATTATTATGATGATGATGATGATGATGATGATGATGATGATGATGATGATGATAACGATTGTTCTGAGAATTGAACTCAGGACCTTGTACTTGTCAGGCAGGCACTTATGACACTGAGCTATCTTCCCGACTCTCTTGAGGTAAGTTCTAAAGAAAACCTTCTCAATTCTCAGAGAGGGTGAACATCAAGAGAAGACAAGCAGACTGGGAATGCTAAATCATAAGATGGAAGAAAAGACGTCAGATCTGTTTGTTTGCTGAACATATTCAGGATTCATACAGTTTGCGATAGAGTCTCAAAAGTGTGGTTTACTGATTTCTTCCTAACTGTCTGCCATGGCACAGCCTCGACTGTACACTAAGCACAGCACCAGAATATGATTGAACAGAGATAAAGTCCCTGCTGTTTTGCTGTTCTTCTAATCTGGAGAAGACAACATGTAAGTATATTTTAACACGTATGAGAGTCTAGGAGAATACGAGGGGAGAATTAGGGCAAGCAGAGAATTATAAATGTTACATTTGTAAGTAGGCCAGGCTCTGCATGTGGGAGACAGCAGTGGTTGGGCAGAAAAATACCTGAAGTAAATGTGGATGGAACTCCAGGGGCAAAATACTCCCAAGAGAGGGAAGGGTGAGTGTCAGTGCCCTGAGACAGAAATTGGGTTGGAATGTGCACAGAATGTGCAGGATTCCTGCATGTTGGAAGAAATAGCTCAGGAGGAAAATTATAGAAAATAATGCAAGAGGCATAACCAGAGAACAGATTTTCTAGATTCTTATGAAATACAGAAAGGACTTGACTATTTATTATATGTAAGCTAAGAATTCTTAGAAGATTTTAAGTGTAAATTTCTCAGAGGATTGCACCGCGTTGTATACATCAGTATCCTGTTTCACTCTCCAGGGAAAAAGGAGTTGTTGGCTGCTTTCCACATATTGTCTACACTGATTGAGAGTTAGGTAGCCATTTCTTGTATAAGTTAAAAAACTTCCTTACATCTTTAAGCATTTTCCAACTCAAGACTGCATGAGCTTTACTACCATAAGTTCTCTTGAACTGAAACATTTCACTTATTCCTTGGAAAATATTTATTTGCCACCTACTAGGTATCAGAAACTAGCAGTGGATTAAGCAGGCACGGACCTATTCTTGCCCTTCTGGAGTTTGCGCTGTCCTGTAAACTTCTGGATAATGAGACAAGAGAAAAGTGACCATAAGCAAAATATGAGAGTAAGATGGGTAGTGTGAGGGATAATGAGAGAAAATGTAGTATAGGAAGAAAGCTTTGATCAGTGTGAAAGAAATAAATATCACTCCAAGTGTCCCTTACGGGAAATGGTCAGCAGGCAAGTTATGCAGATATATGGGCAAGATTCTAGAGAGAGAGACAAAGTACAAAAGACCCAGAGTGCAGAATTTGTTTCTCATACAACCTTGTGATCATTCTTAGGATTTTATGTCTTTTGATAGGGGAAACAAGCCCAGAATTTAAGCACAGCAACTACAAGAGTTGGACTTGTTTCAACAAGATGACTCCAGCTGCCGTGCTGAGATTTTCCTGAAGAAGAGAGATAGGTGGAAAGGGGTGATGAGTAGGAAAGGGAACAGTGGGGCTGTAAGCTGGAGAACGCTATGGTTATCCAGGATAAAAAAGGGATAGCTGCAAAGACAGCAATAAGTAGTCAGATTCTGGTTGCATTTTGAAATTGGCACCTACTATGAGTAAGAAGGAGTCACCAAAGTTTCTAGTGTGTTGTAGGTTTATGCAGTTGGCAAAACTGGCAAGATGAAATCATAATTCCCTGAGATGGGATCGTGCCAGGAAGAGACTTTTGGGAAGATAAGATGAGAAGACCAATTTCGAAGATGTTAAGCTTACCATATTTGTTGAATAAATACAGAGAGATAGTGATCACACATTGGGTAAATCTAGACTTTGGGAGAAGTTCCTGGCCAGAGAGAAATTATCTCGTAAGCATTAACATATAGATGTTGAAGACATGAAAACAGACAAAACTGTCAAAATGTAAGGATTGGTTTCTGAGATGCTGAAGTTAAGAATCCAAATAAACAGAAATGGTTTAGAATACAGAGGTCCAATAGAGTAGTCAGTGAATCAGAAAGAAGATGTGAAAGTCACAGAACACATATACTGAAGAGAATGTTGAGTAGGAAGTCTTTTTCTGTCTACTAGCACATGTTTATAACACACTTGAGAGGTTTGCACTTCCCCTCGTCCTCCGTTCTCTCAACTGTCTATCCACCTCTAGTTCTCCTTCCTCTTTGCTGAGAATCTATCAGTAGTTAATCTCAAGCAAGGTAAAAGTTTATGCCTTTGCAAACACCAGAGGAGGAGGTAGCTAGGTACCCAAGAGGAAGTTGGCCTTAGCTGGCATATAGGCAGCTCTTCAAGCCACAGTTTGGGGACTGATGCTACTGGAAGATGCGTGTAGCAATAAACTTTTGGAAGTGTTCTTCAGCAGGTGTCTCAGTGAAGCAGGGTACCAGATGAAGACGAGGAGAGGAGAGATATGTTAGATCTTTAAAGAGAGAGTTGAAGCTGCAAAATAGTTATGTAGAAAGCAAGATAAAGTGGTCTAGGAAAATACAGTAGGATTTCAAGGCCAATTAAAAGGCATAGTTGAGCTGCATGACTGTAGTTCTCCAATTGTTATTTTTAATTTACTTAGTACAGGGTCTCCAGGGTTTCACCATACAGATCAGACTCATAGTGATCCTCCTGTTTTCGGCCTTCCAAGCTCTGGGATTACAGGTGCTCGCCGCCACACCAGTTTCAGTCGCCATCTCAGCACACCCCGGGGGCAGGGATGGATGGCATGGCCCTCTGGGAATCGAACCCCAGTCCTTGTGTCTGCCTAAGCAGGTGCTTTAGTCCCTGAGGTATCTGGCTAGTCCTCTGCAATTATTAATATTGGGCCCCATTTCTGATGACTCATGTCACATGATGGAAAAAGACTTGTGGTATGAGGAGAGGCCCATGGTCCCTCTGTTTATTAAAGTAATACTTTGTCTTAGGTACATGAAGAGAACAAAGTCAGTCTTAGGAAAAAACAAACAAACAAGCAAACAAAGACGGTTTTGGGGAAGGTACGTGCTACATATGAACTGATAGCCCTGGGGACTGGGCCGGTAGGCTAGAACACATCAGTTAGGAACACCTGGGGGCAGCATAGAACCTGTGCTTCCATCCTGCAGCTGCAAGGCCCTGGCCTCTCTTCAAGTTACATCACACGTTGTCTGTATTGCCCTTAGCTGTCCTGTCAGGTTGGCCACATCTGCGGCCTAGATGCAAAGCACTTTCACACACATTTTCAGTATGGACTCCCACACATGCATCCATTAAAGTCAGAATAGAATAGGGCTTTTCTTCAGCTGCATTCAGCTCCTTGGGGAAGAGAGCAGAGAAGTCCAAGAGTTGGATCCAATCAGCGTTATGGTATGTTAAGCAATCAAAATGGTGCAAGAAAATAAAAATGGCTCAAAGATACGTGAGAGAGAGAGAGGAAGTATCATGACCATGAAGCTTAATGTACATGTCAAGGTGAGTGAGCACCTGAGAGAGAAAAAGAATGGTGGGGTATCTGGCAAAATCAGTGTGCAGATTATAGATTCTAGACAGGGAAACACTGAAGATTCTTTCCTTGAAACATTTTATGGAGCATTCCAGTTGTGGGTATGTCAAAGTGTAAGACATGTCTATAGGGATGAAATGAAACTGAGATCTTGGGAAAAGAGACAGCTCAATGAAACCAAGAAGCCCATGTATTAGATTTCTCTTCAAGGTCATTGAAGTCAACAATAATTTAAAAGGAGCAGTATCTAGGGTTAGGATTCAAACCAAATAAATGTTAAAACTTTCATTAAATTAGTTGGAGGGATAAAGAGGTTGATAAATGATTTCAGCAAGCCACCAGATAAGGGAGGAAGGAACTTTTTTTTTTTTTTCCATGGAGGAGTGGCATGAAAGGTTTTGACATGGCAGCACTGGGGAGGCTGACACAGGAGGATCAGTGTGAGTTCGAGACCAGCCTGGGCTACAAAAGTGAGCTGAAGGCCAGCCTGAACTGCATAATGAGACCCTGTCTCAAAGAGACAAAAAAAAAAAAAAAAAAAGGTTTTGACATGAGATTCTCAGGGGAGAGACTGGAAACATAACAAGGTGAAACAGATTGGAAAATAGGTCTGGGTGGTCTGGAGCGGTGTCTGGGAGGGGTAAGGTGGCTGCCACTTGCCTCATCTGCAGGTTAGGCATTGTGTCTTCAGGGAAGGGGAAAGATCAAGAGCCAGAAGGCAAGTCAGAAAAAATTTGGAAAAGGTGGCAGGTAAAGGGAATCATACTTCTGATTAATCGTTTAGGCAATGAGGGAGGAGAGCAGAAATACCCAGCCCTGTGGGAATTACAGATTAATTATTAATGATCAGGAACTCCCTAACTTCTTTCAGTGGTAAATACCACAAGAGAGAGCCTTGCTATGAAAGATTATGGTTGTAATGACAAGAAATCTCTGAGGGAGTAACGAAGGAGGCGTAGGGATTCTCTCCAGAAGTGCTCAGCTTTGTGGTGTTTCCCTGGACCACAGCCCAGGGAGTTGTGATGGGAATGCAGAGGCCTTTTTCTGTGCGACCCCGAAGACCCCCACCTGAGCCACATAACCTGATAACGCTGGCATAGAAACTTCCCTGAGCAACTGCCAAGCACATGTACAGTAGCCGTCTTATTTCTATTCATCTAATATGAATTGGCTGCTCTGAAATTCATAATATACAAATGCCATACGATGACTCAAATGAGGTACTGGATCTCTAAGTACAACATAAGGCACTTTCTATAAACCATAGCATAGTGTTCGCTCAAGCCCTGAGGCTTCGTCACTATGGATGCTGAAGTTCAGAAAGGTTAGAGGTCATCAAGTTCATGCATCCCACAAATTCCAGAGGCGAACTGGCAGCAAAGTTTCAGACTTCAGAGACTATGTTATTTCATCATAACTGTGATTATCTCTTATGTAAATGTCAACAAACTTCTGGAAAATTTTGTAATTCTGCTGACCCAAGGCTATTAACATAATAGGGATTTTGAAAGACCTGTTGCAATGTCTTTTCTCTGATCATCCTTTCTTTTCCGCAAGTCATAAAAGAACAGTTGGATAACTATTTAAAGAGGAAGGAAGAAACAGGAGGAGCATCTTATCTGGTCCCTAAAACCATTTGAAGTTAAATCTTTAACAACTTTATCTAGGAATTCTAAAGGCTTACAGTTAATTTGTACTGTTTTCCTTATTCTGAAAGTATACTCTTCTGAAACAAGATGTGCCCTTGATGGAATGAGTATTGTGGATCCACACCTTCAGTATAAGAAGACCCCCACTATCTTTGAATTCTAAATGGAAGTACATAAAAGTGATGAAAAAGGTTTCAGATCTTTGCTATGATGATCTCAAAATCTAGCAGTGGGGCTTGGGAGATAGCTCAGTGGATTAAGCCCCTGCCTGGCTAGCACGCAGGGACCAAGGTTGGATCCTCGGCATCACATGATGCACTGGCCCTGCACCTGAGTGCATGGAGCCAGCCATCAAGTCTTGGCGTGGTGGTGCGCGCCTGTAATTCCAGCACTTGCGAGGCTGAAAACAGGAGGATCACTGAGTCCAAGCTACCTAGTGAGAGCCTGTACCAAATACATGTAAAAAAATTTAGTGGTGTATAAAAGCTAACTTATTACCAAAACTATATCCCAATCCTACTGCATCGGAATATTCTGAATATAGGGCTGAAATGGCATTTTGATAAGCATTAATAGTAATTGTCCTATAGGAGTAATAAGCAATAACATTTTCATGTATGCATCTGTATTTCTAGCTCTCTGATTCTCTGTACAGACACATGTGCATGCATATGTAAGGGGAGGGATTTGACTTTATTTACGTTAGCATAATTCCAAAGCAAAGCACCATGCTGGGGTGTAGTAGAAGTAACAAATATTTGAATAATTAACTCAATTATATTTTATTCTTATGCAAAGCTTCCGCTGCATCAGGCTCTTCAGTTTTCTAAAATCAATGTAACATTTGATTGAAAGAAACTCTGTGATTACGTTTTCCTCAGTTCTTACGTAGACAAAATCTGTCATGCATTGCCAGTTGTGTTATATAGCAAACCCAGACTGTAGTTAACGGACAGTTTACTATTGCAAGTGGGACATGCAGTATCATCCAGTATCTATACCATGTTAGAACTCTACCGGTATATTTTATCTTGTAAATATGAATGTAACCTGGATTTTATTTTATTTGGAAGGGTTTCAAAAAGCTTGGAAGATATTTTCCATTTCTGTCTCTAAGGAAAATATTTGGATACAATCAACTGACTAAATTGTGCATGCCATTTTCAGAATCAGGGATTCAAAAAAGAACACTAATATAATCCATAAGTTTTGAGAAATTGTTAATACAAATGTTAAACTCTGAAAGTTTATGGTAAACTAGTAACAGCTAGATAATTGTCTTGTTTGCTTAAAGTGATGACTCAACATGGTTAATCATCACTGGACTGACATTTTTTAAAAGCCACCTAACAATTTAAAGACTGACTTGGATGACAGGGACTGGAGTTATTGCTGTTGTGGGATTCAGTGTTCAGGTAAGAACCCGTGACATTGTCTAATTTCAGTGTATCTTCTGTGTAAGAAATTGATACAAATGACAAAGACAAAAAATGTTTTAGTGGTGGTGACACACAGCACAGATTTTATGCTTTGTGTCTTTGTTACACTCACTCTCTAAGCTCCCAACATCTACTCCTTCTCCAGGTAGATGTGCTTTAGAATTATATAGTCTTAAATTATAGAAGATCAGACTTATAATTTAAAAATAAAATTTGGAGTTTTGCTTGCACTTTCTAGAGTAGAGGAACTATAGGTCTGAAAAGTTGGCCCTCTGCTTATCTTCTTGAGTTGTGCTACAGGGCAGAAGTTTTACCAACTCCATGGAATTATTAGAGTAAATTCCTTATTTCTCAACGGATTAATGGGCGTGGGAGTTGGCAGGAAAGCATGGAGAAATAGAATGCGTACCCCATTCATATAGCTACTTCTACTCTTTCAGTCTCAAAGGCATTTGAGATTGACTTGTGCTATAAAAGGCTCAAGTCAAGAGCTTTTAACAATTTCCAGTTTACTTTAACAATATGCATTTTAGTTGGACAAGAGGCCAGGAGACAGATAGAACAACTAGAAGTTGATCCGTTGCAGTGGAAACAGTGTTAGCAATGGTGAAACAATAGCCTTTAAGGCTTTAGGAATGTCTGCTTTGGTGGAAGAGAATAGTCTAAAGGTGAAAAGAGTCTAAAGGTAAAGTAAAGAAGGGTGATCCTCCCAGCAAGTCATTCACAGATTTGTAAAGATAAAGTGAAAATGGTAGAAAATGATTTCCTAGTGTAGTCATCCCTAGAGCAATGATACTGGAAGAACTTTCCATCAGAAAAATTTGCAAGCATTGTATCCAAAGGCTGCTAATGTGGTGCAGACTAAATGTAGAGATTTTCTGCTGGCCTGACTGCCTCAGGAACTAAACGTACTCAGATACAGGCACTGCTGCTGAAAACGGAATAATTGGAGGTCCCTGAAGTGTATACAGATACAGGTTTATTCATGTGTTTCATACGCTCATGTGCATAGGTGACAGTATCATTTAATGTTTTTTTATTTTGTTGTTTACTCACATCAACCAGACTTGCAGCATATATTTATACTCCTTACATTTTATAATATAATCAACACTTTTTTCTCAGTAACGAATGTGTTATTTGTGTTGTCGATCCTCCCTTGAGGATTTTGTCTTAGCAAACTTAGCTACACACTAGAAAAGTATTTATAACCGTGAAGACCAGTATCATTGGTCTTTCATGGGAATTGACATCCGTGAGTTCAGTGGCAACAAGTTCCATGGCAATAATATCAACAGAGGTTGTACAGCCTGATCCTCCATCTTCTGTATCAGTGCCCATCATGGAAACAGTTTCCTTTTTGCAATGTGTCTTCTGTGGATATAGCTTTAGTGTCCTTTGTTCTTAGGGGTTGCAGAGCCAGGCAGTGTTCTTTCATGTGAGCATGTTTGACAAACAAACAAACAAACAAACAAACAAAAATACTCCAAAGCAAAAAAAAAAAAAAACACCAAAAAACAAAACATTGGGTTCAAACTACACTATCATGACTCCTAATTCACTGTGCTAGAAAAATCATCAACATGTATTAAGCAAAATACTTTAAAGAAAAATATACTAAATAGGTTATGTACTAATAAATAGAAGAAAATGACATGGCCAGAGATCATCAGGTATTTATGCATTTTCTCTTGGACATTGTTTTGACATTTCCTGATTCAAGAAACTATAGAATATAACTACCACAAACAGTGTGGGTCAACTGTACTTGTACATATTATATAAGACATATAATTGCAATGTTTTAAATTATACATTTATGTTTTTATGTGAATATGAACACTTTTTGGTGAAAAACACATTATCCATAAATGAGTGAGTTAAGAGAAGTTAAATCATTGTACTGGTCTTAGAATAGGGGTCTAACATCTCTCAAATTATAATTTCTTTTGTAAAATTTCTAATTAACATGATTCTAGTCATATGTATTATAGATAAGATAATACCTTGCAACAATAAGAAAAATAAAAAGAGCCTTTATCAATGTAAACTACGTATAACACATTAAAAAGTTAGGGACACTGTTAAAAATGTCATCATTTATATCACAAGGAAAAATATATTTTTAAAGTATATACCATATTGCTGAAGGAGGGGACAAGCTGAAGAATGTTTGTTTTCTGTTCTTTTTGTGTGTGTTGGGGGAGTTACGGCAGATTGAACTCAGAACTTTGCAGTTTCTAGGTAGGTGCTTATGCTGCTGTACTATAACCCTAGCCCATAATTTTTGTATTTTCATCTGTGTGTATATGTTTTCTTAAAAATATAAATAAGCACCTTAGACATAAGGGTTTGATATTCAGACAGACAATGATGTTAAGTTTAACTGCCTCTGTTACAGGATAATAATATTATTGAGCTTCTCTTTTGGTGTTTAGCAACTAAAGTGTGCAGACCAAAAATTAGAGAGATAGATGGGGTAAAAGCCAATATTTTGGCCCTAACTCTTCAAGGTCAGTGAGGACCCAGGACATAAGAGAACCTCTGTTGTGACGTCCTGTAACTTGGTGGTGTCCCAAATTTTCTGATCAAGCAGATTATGGGACTACCAAGAAATGTGATTGATGAATTATAATGTGCCTAAGGAGAGTCACCTAGAGAGAAAAATTTCTCTCAGGCTTTCACAGAGAGCAACTTGGTCAAGAAATGGCCATGACTCATCCAGATGGCAGACACTGACTGAAGATCTACATGGTACTGTACATGGCTCCAGGGTAAATCCTGAAGGAATTTGACTGATCTTGTCAGATAGCAAAAGTTACATTTTTAGTTATATGGGTCTTGCTTTAACTTGGTCTTAATCATCCAGCAGAAAAGTGTAACCACGAAGTATAAAGCTATATTAATATGCTAAGCTGTAAAAAGCTCAAGTCAACAACTTCTAACACTTTCCAATTGTTCTGAAAACTCACTATTATTAGGGGCTATTGGACTATATTGGGTTATTTTGCTAAATTCAAGTACCTACAATCTTTAGACTGGTATCAAGTATGAAAAGGTATTCTAAAGACTTCTCCAAATACAGCTTCTCTAGCTTCAATGGAGCACCCATCTCCAACAAAACAAAATAAAAATAGGGGATATTTTGGAAGCTACAGAAGCTAGGAAATTGATCAAATGTGTGTAGGTAGAACTGGGCCTCAGCGCCTAAAGCAAACAAAGCTACCTCACATACAGTCTGGTCAAGGTCAGCTATTAGTTGCTAGGCAACCTTGTGTCACATGTTGCAAACTTTGCAATGGTATAAATAAACACTGTTTTGTTGTGAAAAAAATAAAAGAGACATGTAAGGGCTGGCAGTATATATCAGTGGACTAAGTGCTTGCTTAGGTAAGCGCGGGGCCAGGGTTCAGTCCCTGGCACTGCATGCCATGCTGGGCCCACCCTTGGGTGTTGAGCCAGCGATGGGGTCTGAGTGTAGTGGCGTATGCCTGTAATGCCAGCAGTAGGGAGGCAGAAATCAAGAGGATCACTACAAGTCTGGCCTGCATAGTGAGACCGTGCACAAAAAAAGATGGAAAGATGGAAAAATAAGAAAAAGAAAGAAAAAAGGACACACTACACATTGTGTACATACACTAATTCCACACAGCAATGTAAAATCAGCAATATAAACTTTATTGCAAACATATCATATATATATATATATATATATATATATATATATATATATATATATATTTAAAGCAAGGTCAGAATGTTGAAAAGTCAAGCATAGTTGGTCCGTCTGAGAGATACTTTGTAGAATACTCTGTGCCTATGAATATCTTTGATATTTTGAGTATCTTTGATATTGATGTAAATATCCTGCACACTGGGCCTATTCTAGAAGCATTTCCTCTAGAAAACCATCTTCTACCGTCCAATTCATTTCATGACATTTTCTCTTCATTTTCAGAAGTTGTTATGTTCAAGCCCCTGCTGGATGCTTTGTAAAGCTATAAAAATAAATTAAACATACATCGGACTATATAAATCCTGTCATTTAGATATGTAGAAAACATCAAATCTTAATTTCTATAATTTAAAGCCCATGTTCATGCAGAATATGTCCTTATATTGCCAATTTTACTTCTTGTTTCAAATTTCTCTCCAGACACTTATCCCTAATTAAATTATAATCTCTCTAACACTAGAACAATATATGTGCCCTGTGCCAAGCACAGTGGTAGACACAGAGCAGATTAAGATAAAATGCTAGGGATTGACTGCATGGTTGATATTTAACTTACAGATCTTCTTGTTTCTAAAATGCATATAATTGAAGTAAACTAAGTTAGGCTTTTTCTGCCTTGGTAGGCGAAAGTTCAACCGGACAATCTACAATTGAGAATACTATATCTATTGTTGAATCATGGAGGAACATCAGCATCTGAACAAAACAACAGAGGCACAATCTTCAAAGCAAAGGAACGCTAGATGCTGCAATTCACTCAAGGTGGGACAGTGGTCATGGCTTCAAACTAAAATAAGTGAATGGGATAACTTCACTGGTAGAAAAGGAAGCTGATTGTTTAAAAGAACATATTTCAAATCTGAATTTTCAGTTGAGGTATAATTTCAAAAGTTACTAAATTGGTCCATATCTTGATTTAAATGTCATTAAATCTGATTAATTTATCACTTTTGGGTTTTTTTTTCTGATGGCTTCATGTTTGCTTATATTTAAAAATTAAAAAATATTTTGATTTGTTTCATTCTTGGTGGAAATGTGACTAAAATAAAAGATGTTGTTATAATACCTAATATGCAAATATATTCTTAAAAGTAGTCTCTAGCCCTGGAAGGTTAATGTCTTTTGTAATGTTGAACTATTGAAGTACTCTTTTCTTAGAGAATTGCATGTTTCCTTCTGAGAACTTAAATCACATAGAAAGAAAATAAACAACAACAACAAAAATCTGCAATAATAAAAAAGCTTGACCTAAAGATCTTGTTGATGGTTTAGCAAAGCCATTTTTCCTTTCCATTTCAAGTTGGTAAAAATAATTTTGCCATTGTTATTGTTAAGAGACCATAGAGGCTTTAAATTACATCAGCACTTTCCTAAATAGGAAAAAAAAAAAAAAATACTTGACAAGCATAGTGCACAGGGAGGAAATCGAGACTCAAGGAAGTAAAGAAATCTCCCTGAAGTGGCCTCCCTTACAAGTTGGAAACTTTTGAATGCAGCACACTGCCTTTGAATTCCACGGAGAAAGTCTCAAGGCAATCAAGGAGTTAGTTACCACCTCTGACCTTTTTAAGTTTTTTTTTCTTTTCTTAGTTGAAGTCGTGTTCTTACCCAGCTGAATAAGAACTGCAGAGATGCTACTCAATTGGAGTTAGGCCGTATAAAGTCCTCATTCACTTTGTTTAAGGAACATAAAATCTTGTCCATTTGTAGAAATTCTTAATAAACTTGTCCTGATGAAATACTTGAATAGTGTTGAAGCAGAGCGATAGTCACTGGAAGAGATTCTGGTACACGCAATTGAGCTACATTTCATTTTCCAGGGGTCAATGCTGAGTGTTACGGAGATGTCACTTGTGTGTGCATCATGGCAACAAACTGGCCAGAGCAAATACGATTTTCAGAGGTGCTATTATGTAGCACATCTGAGGAGATGGCAAGAGCTGGGCATGGGCATGCTGCATGTGCAAAACACGGTACCTGAGGCCCAAAACAGAGCACAGAAACAATCTATTTTCTTGCCTGCTCCGCATTCTACCCGCTGCCTCAGCTCTGGGCTCATGGACTCCTTTTATAGTCAGAGCTAGTCAAGACACCGGTCAGGTCTTTCTCAGGCCATATCTCACCAACACTGACTCTTCTCCACCCTCTTCCACATTTAAAGAATCCTCATGGCTACTAGGGTTTCATTTCCACAGCCCCTTGTTGATCTCTGTGTTAAGGTCATCTGATTAACTGTCTTACTTCCACTAGCAGGCTTAAAAGTGCTCGCCCTGTTATCTAACACAGTCATGGGTTCTAAACCTTAGGACATCTTTAAGGGTCATCCATATGTACAGAGGGAGGCAAAACCGTATTCTTACATATATGCACCTGTGTAGTAAACAGCAATATTTTGCATATATATTAATTATATGATCTCTCTCCTCACAGTACAGGTAAGCTACAATGAAAACTTAAGTTTTCTGTCTCAGATATAACAAGCATTCAATATATATTTACTGAACAACAAAAAAATGGATTAATAAGCATTTCTGTTTTAATAATCTATTGTATAGATGATGATACAATTGATGTTTTTTCTTTTCCTCCTCTTCCTCCTCCTTCTCCTCCTTTTTATTTTGTTTTATGTAACCAAGTATTACCTCAGTTTACTTTAACTTTATGGTTTTGAAGCCTGATAAATAAAATTCACTCAGCTTATTTTTTAAGTGGAAAAGCACAAATAAACAGAAGCTTCTTGTACATTCTTTTAAGTATTATGCTTGTTATATGACCATCAATGAAATGCATGTGAAAATCTGGATATGCATTCTCTTTGACACTTGATATTAACAGATTTCTTGGTTTTTCAACGTAAGTGAGTATAAAATGATGTGTAGTGTTGATCTTGGTTTGCATTCGTAGATAACTACAGTTGAGCATTGCTTAACTTTCTATTAATCATGAACTCTGTCTTTGGTGAAAACCCATGCATATATTTTGTCCATTTTCATATTGTATCATTTGTTTATTTCTTGGAAAAATACCTTCTAATTTTAATATATTTTTTACTTTCTCAGTGAATTCTTTGGTGAAAAAGTATTCTCAATTTTAATATACTTGAGCTTATCAAATAATAATGAGGTACCTATTAGTAATAATGCAAGATGAGAAAACTTTATATATTTTCCTTTTGATATTAAAATCTTCATTTATATAATATTAGCTTTTAGGTAAGATTTAAAGTAGAAAATTAATTTTCACTCTTCCCAATATTAATAACTTCTTTCCCAGTTCTATTACTGACCAGTCTCCCCTTTATCCATCTACAGCTATGACCTTTTTGTCTTATTTCAAGTTTCATTTATGCATTAGTCTGTTTTGAGTTCTATTATTTATTTGGTAATTTAATAATATAGAACAGATACATACCATCTGGAGCTTCATAAAAATGTCATTTCTTGAGCAAGCAGTCTAGTTTCATTCTTATTAACATTAGCCTATTATTCTTGGTTTCTAGAATAGCTTTTATAGATTTTTAAATTAACATCAATGAAAATCTTTTGGGAGATTTTTATTGAAATGATTGAATTAGCTAAGTGGCTTAGGATATATAAATCTTTTAAATATAGTTGTTGTGTTGCAATTGTCTTTAAATTGGTTGTTAAGATTGCAGATATAAATATGTACAATTAGTGAAAAAAGAATTTAAAAGAAGAAAATTTAAACATTAACTGTTCTCTCAACAGACCAGCAGGAGTCAGTAGTACAATTATCAAGGTATCCTGGATATTTCCATGTTTTTCCTTTACTCTTTTCTTCCTTCTTTCTCCATGAATTTGACATCGCTTTCCAACTTTAAAAATGATACTAAAGTTTTAAAATTTTCTTCATAAAGATCTCAGAAATATTGAGATTTCTTCTTAAATACTCAATATTGTTTAACATTATTATAAATATCTTACTTGATCAGGTTGTCTGGTATTTGCTAGGGATGAATATAAATGAACTTGAAATATGTACTATATATTTAATCATCTTTCTAAACTCAAATTATTTCTACTCATTTTTCTGAAGTATCTTTGAGAATTTAATAACATGAAAGATACTTTTATGTTTTCAAATTATAGTTCTAGCTAATTCTTATAACTACAGTATTGTGGAATCCAATACTCAATGCAAGTGATAGTTATATTTCCTAATTTCTGATTTTGGCACATTAATTTTTAGAACACATTGTAAATTACTAAGGATATTTTATTATATGCCTACTAAGTTTATTATAAGTGATAAATTAATTTTTAATTGAGACTTTGTATCATTTTCTCTGATAATGGTGAAGAATCATAGTGATAGATTTTTCAAATATTAGACATTCTTAAATATTTGACACAAACAATATGTTTTCTGAATTTTTTATTACATGTCATGAATTTGGTTTTGCCAGCTTTTCACTCTAGCATTTGCATTTTCATAGATAATCCATTGTTTTCTCTATTTGCCATTCCTTTTGTCTAATTTTAATATCATGGTTATGTTGTTTTGTAGAATAAGTTAATAGTTCATTTTTTCCTATACTTTAGAACTGTTTACACACATCAGAATGCTGTGTTTCTGGAAATTTGCAAAGTGTAGGAGCTCTAGATTTCTACTTTACTGTATGTTAGAAAGATTTTAGATGTGTTTTATATATTTACCTTTCAATATTCAGGCATTTTTAAAAAGATCATAATGTTTTAGGTCATCTTTGGTTCACATCAGAATTGAAAGTGGGATGTAACCATTTCTCTATGCTTCCTGTTGGTGACCCAACAGCCCTCCCTCTTGTCAAACCCTGCACTAAAGTTGTGTGTATTTTAAGACTGATAAACCCACATGACACGACATAATCATGCCAAGTTCATGGTGTACATTAAGATTCACTCTCAGTCTTATACCTCCTGTGAGTTTAGACAAATGTATGACACATGGTCACCATTATACTGTCACACAGAGTGGTTTCATTGCTCTAAAAATCCTCTATAATGGCCCTTCATCCATTCACAAAATTTCTGGCAACCATTAATCCTCTTTTGGTCTCCATAGTTTTGTCTTTTATAAAATAGCATCGAAGTCAGCCTTAGGAGCCTGGCTTCTCTTTCTTTACCGGACTTCCTATAAGGCACCTTCAATAATAATAATAATAATAATAATAATAATAATAATAACTATTATTATTATTATTATTATATTTTAGGGAAGGGTCTACAGAGTGTTCAGGGTTTCATTACTAGATTGGACTCATAGTGATCCATCTGTTTATAGCCTCCCAAGAGCTGGGATTACAGGTGCTGTCTTGGTGTAACCTGGGGGGGCAAGGCCAGAATATCAGGGCCAGGGATTGAACTCATGGCCCCTGAGCCTGTTTGCAGGTGCTTTAATCTGCTGAGCTATATGGCCAGTCCAGTTTGGTAGCTTATTTCTTTTTAGTACTTGATTACATTTCATTGTTTAGATATACTACAATATATTTATGCCTACATGTAAAGATTACACATGTGATTGATTTCATGATGTAGATAAAACTACTATAAGCATCAGGGTGCAGAATTTTGTTTGCATATAAAGTTTTATTTCCTTTGAGTAAACACCGAGGAATATGATTTCAGGGTTGTATTAAGAGTCTTTTGGCTCAGGATATAGCTCAGTGGCAAAAGTGCATGCTTGACAAACACAAAGTCTGAGTTCGATACATGTTACAGACAAAACAAAACAAACAAACAAACAAACAAAAAACCACTATTATTTTTGTAAGAAACCACCAAGTTCATTCTCACCAGCAATGAATGACAGTTCCCACTGCTTCCCATCCACACTGACATTTGGTTTTGACAGTGCTCCAGGTTTTGATCATTCCAAGAATGTTTGCAGAGTTAACCCACTGTCACTTTAATTTACATTTTCTTGGTGGCAGACTACGTGCAACACCTTTTCATAAGGAGATAGCTCAGGGGCATAAATGCCTGCCTAGCAATTCTCTCCCTGGTACTGAAAAAAAAAATTAAGACTTCTTTGTGTATTTTGGAAACTAGTTCTTTATCTGGTATTTGTTTTGCAAATATTTTTGCCCTGTGTATGATTTCTCTGTTTTCTTGATAACGTTTTATCTATTATTTCTTAAATGGACTGTACCTGTGGAATTTTTCCTTAAAAGACATTTACAAATCTCAAGTCATCTAGATTTCCCCATTCTCATCTTCTAGAAGTTCTATAATTCATTGGATTTACACTTGATATATGATCCATTTTGAGTCAGTTATCATGAAATGTATAAGATGGACATCTAGATTTCTTACTTCTCACATGTGTGAAAAGGATATCTTTTCTCCATTGCATTGTTTTTGTTTCTTTGTTGGGGATTAAGGACATATGCAAGGACTTTACCAGGTGAGAACATTTATGTGGATTGATTGCTGAATCCTTCCATCCAGTTGATCACAAGTCTTGTTCAGCTCAGCTACAGCCTCTGTTTTTCTCTCCTGTGAATCCATTTCTGGCGGGCAAGTGCCCAAGTCTCCATAACAATAGATTTGTTTATTTCCCCTGGCAGCACTTCCACTTTTTGTTTCAAGTAGCTTGGTTCTTCTGTTCCTCGGTGCAAATACATCCAGCATTATTATGCTTCCTCTAAGGAGTAGCTCCTTTCTCTTTACACAACATTCCTAGCTCCCTCAATAGCTTTCTTGCTTTGTAATTGCCTCTGTCTGAAATTAATTTAACTACTCTTGCTTTCTTTTCATGAATATGTTTTGTATCAATTTACATTTTTCTACATATTTTATATTTTAAATGGGTTTCTTATGAACTACATATAATAAGGTCTTGATATTTTAAATGCTGTGATAATCTCAGTTGTTTTAACTAGTCCTTTTGGATTATACTATTAAAAGTGACTACTGCTATACTTGGATTAATATCTGCCATATTTGTCACACTTTTTCTGTTCCTTTCATTTCTTTGTCTATTACTTTTTGCCATTAACAATTTGAGTACTTTATATAAACCTATTTTCTCTCCCTTTCTGCATAATATTTTCCAGTTTATAGAGGTTACCATTATGTGTGCTATATACATTTAAAATTAGTTCTAGTTATAAATGCCTTCATATCATTTGACAGGTCATAGAAGTATCTTCTAATGATAAAATCTATTTTTCTACTCCTCCCTTTTTTACATTGCTATTGCCATTCATGTCATTTACTTAAAAATTCATTAAACTAGTAAATTTGTCCCCTTACTTGACATACTTGATTTTTTTTTCTAATGGGAATCTTTTTGTATATATTGGGTACAGAATCTCACTACGCAGCTCAGACTCATGGTGATCCTCCTGTCTCAGTCTCCCCAGCACTGGGATTGCAGGCATGTGCCACCATACCTGGTCTTGGTGGCCTTCTCAGTGAGCCCAGGGGTAGGGCATGCTGGTGATCACAGCCCAGTGCCTGTGCTTGCCTACACAGGTACTGAGATATCTTACCAGCCCTTCTAATAGGCAAACTTATTATAAAAAATTCCATCCACTTTTCTGAACTCCTCTTTTTATTGCTTTCATATGTTTTTGAAAGGCTAGTTTATATTTCCATCACAAAACATTTGACATGTTACAATATGAATTTATCTTCTCAAAATTTCATTTTCAGTGATAGTCTCTGTAGGTTGGTTCTTTGGAAATTGGCCAGGTCTAAAATAGAGTCTACATGAAAGAGATTTCAATCATTATAGTAAAGCACTGAGGGGAAGCTCTAACCCTCACTACCACATGAGACCACATGAAAAGATAACCAGGCATCAAACTAGCTGGTTCTCTACCCTTGCACATCCCCTCATGCAGAAGGCTAAGGTAGTACATTTCATTCTAAAAGCCCTGGTTAAAAAAATAAAAAAATTAAAAAATAAAAGCCCTGATTGTATTCTGTGCTTTATTTCATGTTAGCACCTCCTCTAGACTAAGACATATGTCTTATGTCTTTTGATGATATCCCTCCTTAACTTTCTCTACTGCCTGATTTTAAATCCAGAATTGTAAATTTTCAATACTATGACTATTTTCCTTCTGTGTTGTCATTTTCTTTTAAGGAAGGCCAGTAAGAATTTTCAGTGAGTATCGTAAGCACTTGGTTTTGTGAATTTTATGCAGTATCTTCAGGGAGCAATAGATTCTTCTTCTTTTTAATGTATTTGGTTGTTGCAAGGTTTCAGTATACAGCTCATGCTCCTAGCGATCGTATTGTCTTCAACCTCCTCAGTGCCGGCATTGTAGGTGTGTAACACCACGCTTGGACTCAGGGAAGTCCGGCTTAGCACTCTTTGGGGAAGGGCTGGCATGGCATGTGGTGTTGGGGTTGAACTGCGGTCCCTATGCTTGCTTAAGCAGTTGCTTAGTCCACTGAGCTATCCCTCCGGCCCGAGATTTCTTTTTCTGGGAAGGAGTTCTGGTTGCGTGGGGGCCGCAGGTCGAGGCGCATCCGCCGGTCAGGGGTGTGGTTGGGAAAGGAGTGATTCCTTTTTCTTTTTCTTTTTTTTTTATTCCTTTTTCATTTTCAGGAATTCTTCTCCAAATGTTTTAAATGTGCGACTTTTTCTATTGTCTCTTTTGCAGCTCTCTTACTTCCATTAACCTCTTGGCAAGTATGTGCTAAAGCAGCAGCCACCTTGCTCTTAATGGTTATTTTTTTTTTATAATCGGCTCTTAGCAAGGTCTGCAGGAGACCCCCTCTCAGGATGACAACAAAACACTCAGGGAAGAGAGGAGGGGAAGACCATGAGGGTGAATAACAGCAGTCACCAGAAAGCCCCCTGTCACTCCATCCTGTGCCAAACACTTCTCCACCCAGGGTTTCCACAAACTCCCAAGTCTCAGCAGTTACCATCAGGGCAAAGCACTATGCAGTGTGGAAAAGGACTGAGCTCAGAATCACCCCTAGCAAAGGGTTCTCCTGAGCTTCAGATCTGCCCGAGTTGTGCCTGCTGGCTTCTCTATGATTTTACATGTCTCAAACATGGTTTTAAAAAGATTACACTGTCTTTAAGGTCCAAACTTTTCTTTTTGTGGAATTTATCGTCCCAAATTGCCAATATTCCTATATCCAGTGATGCAAAATAAAAACCTGGGAATAAAACTGAAATCTTTATTTTGCATTATTGTCCCAAAATCTGGTTTTGCTCTGAAAATTCTTCTACAGCGTATCTGGAAACTTCGTTTTCTCTAACTGTGTTTATCAATGAAAAGCATTCTGAATTCAGATTTTAATGGATTTTTGAAGCTCTATCTATCTATCTATCTATCTATCTATCTATCTACCTATGTAGATCATGTCTACCAGAATTAAACTTCAAAATTTAATGCTTTTATATCACATTTTAAAGTAGAGATTAACCTCCAGTGTTTGGGATATTTTCAATTTTTAATATATCTTTCTGTTGTCTATATGTGGCTATTCTTTCTGCTTTATAAAGTACTAGTTGTCTGCACCACCAGGTCCTTTTGCATACTTCTTATTTTAAATGTGCTATTCATCCTTCAATTTACAAACTCCTGTTGTCTCCTCAGATACCACATGCATAAATACTGTAACATATGGTAAGTTAATCATTTTTTTCCTCTGTACTTAACATAAAAAACTTGTACGAACAAGTGTGGGAATCCTTACCAATGACAGTGTCACTGCCAGTCTTGTTTGTTGTCCCATAAATGCAAATTCTTCTACAGCATTTATTGTGTCTCCATTTTGACTCTCCATGTTCCTTCACGCCCATGTCAACTCCACCCCTAAGCAGAGCAAGTGCCATTTTGCAGCTATTCAACCAAATGTTTGCAGAGTGAATCAATCGAGGCTTGGCCTACACTGTACCTGTGAGCAAGTGGAAATCCAGAGATGGCCTCTGACTCAAGTCCAAAACTTTCATCATAATAAATAGCCGACCTGCCACGATAGCAGGTAAACACAGACTTTACCTCTTAGTTCAATGTCAATCTTCCGTTTGTGCCAATAGTGCTTAAAAATCTCCGAGATGATCGTGAACATTTGTGCTTTTTTTTTTTTTTAATCAGCAGAACAGATTTATTGAAAGAAAGCTCCTGTCTGAGAGAGAGACAGGAGGGGGTCCTGAGTGGGTATCCCCTCACATTTGTGCCTTTGTTTTGAAAACTCTGAATCAAATGTTCTCTCTCTATCTTTATGCTGCTGGTGTCTCAGGCTTATCACAGAAGATGTTGGCTTTCTTCTCTCTGGCATTTTGTTG
>PVJA010015984.1:24770-44428 GCA_004027025.1 Myocastor coypus
AAAAAAAAAAAAAAAAAGAACAGGAGTAGTAGGAGTTAGAGAAACAGCATAAGAAAATATATTATCAATATAACTAACCCGTTTTATACTCTTAAAAATCCTGCTATGCTAGTTGAGTTTATATCAGTTACTCCCTTATTATATTTATCTATCTATCTATCTATCTATCTATCTATCTATCTATCTATCTATCTATCTTTTTGAGACAGGGTCTCGCTATGCAGTTCATGTTGGCCTTGAGCTCACTTTTGTAGCCTAGTCTGGTCTTGAACTCATACTGATCCTCCTGCCTCAGCCTCCCAAGTGCTGGGATTATAGGCATGTGCCACCACGCCTGGCTATTACTTACTCCTTTATTGTTTTTTAGACCCAATTTAGGATTTTACTGGACAGCTTTGACTTTGCAAGTGCCTGTTTTGTCCTAAGATAACATCTCTTTAAAGAGCAGAGCCACAGATGATATAAAACTTTTTCGGAACTTTTTGAAAGTTTCTGTTAGAATAGGACTCTGGGGCTGGCCGAATGGCTCTGAGATGGCAACTGAGACTGGGTGTGGTGGTGTGTGCCTATAATCAGTTTCTGGGAGGCTGTAAACAGGCAGATCGCTACTTCGAGTCCAATCTCGTGACACCCTGAACATCCTGTTGACCCTTCCCTAAAAAAATACAAAAAAAAAAAAAAAAAGAATAGGACTCTGCTGATGCATGTGTCTCCTTTCATAAGGTTTCCTGACGATTTCTGAAATGCCCAACTCCTTGATTTCAACCATTAGAACTTTTATAGTCAATATTTGTTTTTCTCTTTCAGCCCGATTTCTGGAAATACTGCCTTTGAGAATGTCGTGCCACTACCCTCCGTTGGGCTAAACTATTGCAACAGAAAATAAACTTGCCACCATGTCCAATGGAGAGCATGTCCAGCTTTTATGAATCAGTTAGTGACATTAGTTTAAAGTGAAAGCTTAAATGTACTGCTCAAATAATCTGATTTATTGAAGTTAGAAAATGCTTTACCTGTAAATGAAGAAGTATTAAAATGGCTAAGTAATATCAATTTCTATAGGAGAATGACAGATATGCTTTTTATGATAAAATCATGCTTTGGTAAATTGTTTTAGGGCCCAGCGGGATGGCTCAGTGGTCTAAGGCCCCTGCTTGGGGAAGCTTGGACGGCTTCAGGGACTGTGGTTCGATCCCCGGCACCACATGCTGCGCCAGCCCTGACCTTGGAGTGGGCTGAGCCGGCCATAAAAATGAGTGAATAAACAAACAAAGGTTCTGAAACAAGAATAAAAATAATAAATAAAAAAGAAGAAGAAAATTGTTTTAATTTTATATACCTATAAAGGTTATATAGTCCTTTGATTTTTTTTCACCCCTTTTCTTTCTGCTTTTTTCTTTCTGTCTTTCTTTGTATTTAGATGTTCCTGGCAGCTCTGTCATTCAGCTTTATTTGTAAATTGATAGCTGGGATCAATATGAAAACTGCTCTTACTCATATTGAAAGGAGATTTGACATACCTTCTTCTGTTTCCGGTTTCATTGATGGAGGCTTTGAGATCGGTAACTTTCATTTGTTTAATTTAATGATCATACCTGTGGAGGTAACGCTGCTCATGTGTTCTGTGCCTCTTGTTCTCAGCTAGGGTACAACTATGCCTCAGTCCATTTGGCCATATATGGAGACAGATTTGTTTGTTGTGATTGGAAGGCAGGCTACAAGTACCTCAAGTAGAAACCAGAGATACTTTTAAACTTCTTTCACTGTACAAGAAAGACTGTGACGGTGAAGAATTACATGGCTCAAAATGTCAGCAGTTAGCACTTACCTAGCGGTTAGGGTATTTAAAAAATTTGATCCCACTCAGACTCCTGGCTTTCACACTAACACAATGTGAAGCTTTGCCTTGTCTCCCTCAAGATTTTCACAGATGAGGACAGGCTGTGAGACACCATGGCACCATGATTAGGGGAGGATGGAATAATTTTGGAGAAATGTGCTATACATATACTAATTACAATTGATTTATTTTTTTCCTACAACACTGAAGACATTGTTTTGTTGTCTTCATTTTAATTTTAATGTTTTCTCCCACAATGGTTACATAAGTACTAAACTGTAAAAAAAAAAAAAATTATGAGTTTGTACAACATTAGTTAGCTTTTGTCACTATAATCAAATACCTGTACAAATCAGCCTATGGAGAAAAGATTTATTTTGGCTGGTGGCTTCTGAGATTTCAGGTTATGGTAAGCCAACTCCACTGCTTTTAGTCCTACAAGGCAGAGAAGTGTCTTGGAGGATGTGTAAGGGGGAGACAGCTGTTCACCTCATAGTTGCAAGGAACCAGAATTCCTGTGCTTTTGTTTCCTCCCTCAGGCCCATGCTATTGGATAGTGTTGCCTACATTCAGCTTCAGCCTCCTCTTTTGATTTGCTGTCCTACCTGTCAGTCATCTCTGATAACTCTGAAATGTGCTTTATTAGTTTTCCTGGATATTTTTCAAAGCAATCAAGCTGTTAGTCAAGACAGATCATCAGAGTAACTCACTATCTCTACTAATATTTTCTTCTCCATTTCTCTTTTTAATTATTTGGAGAAGTCTCCAAATTAGTTTGTCGTATAGACTTCAAATATTTTCTTTAAGTTTACCATCTATCACTGTATAAAAATATGTAACTATTTTAAAAGAAATTGTAAAAAAGATGTATCTATATTTTTCTTAAGTCTGAATTTGTATAATTCAGAAAACATTATACTCCCCCTACATATATTTCATTCTTTCATTTGCCAAGATTAAAGAAAATATATAGTTTTCAAATTAGCTTACTAGCTTTTCAAAATTATTTGGATTTTTTATTAGTGCATTGTGATAGTCATGCTCATTTTGAAAATTATAACACAATTTGGTCACTTTCAGTCTTCCTACTCTCTCTTTTATTACTCTTTCCCTTTAAAGCTCCACAGAGAATGCCTGTTGTTTCATGAGATTCAACATTTACTTCACTCTAGGACTCTTATTCACCAATAAATTAGCTCTACTGTTTTACCAAATACAGCAGCTGTCTAGCAGAAATTATTTGAACAGCATTAGCATTCTGCTTGCCTCTGACTCTGGATTCTTGTAACTTCAACAGTCTTCTTCAGTTTTCTGGAGTCTATTTTCAAGTAGCAATTATTTCCAGAAAGAACTGAGTGAGTGGTATACTTTCTGATTCCTCTACCTATTGGAAATGTGTTTATTTCTCTGTCTCCTTGAAATATTAATTTGGATATAGAAGTCATAATTAAAATAGCTTTATTATTAAAACATGTAAGACATTCATGACTGTCTCATACCATTCAGTGTTGCAAGTGAGAGGTCATTACCAGTGATCTCCTGCTTCAATAGGCACCTCCTCTCTATTGTTGAAATTTTACCACCAAAGGTCAGAGACCTTCTTTGTACAGTGTTTCTACTACAAATGGAAGAATTTTGTTTACTTAGGAAACTTATTTGTTTAAGATTTTGTTTACTTAGGAAACTTATTTTCTGTTTCTATTCTATTATTTATTTCTTTCCCTTTATACATCTCTATGATAAAGCTAAATTTTCTAGATATTTAAAAGGTTTTTTCTTCCTGAATGTTTACCATCTTTCAATATTGTACCAGCCTTCTCTGTTGTGGTCTGCTATATTTTCATATAAAAATATAACTTGAACATTTTTCTATGATTTTAAAAATTCATAACAATACTTTATTTTGCTACTTTTTGTGTGAAATTTTTATTTTATAGTAGCAACATGTTTCAATAGTTCTATACATCTCACTGTAGGTTTTCAAAGTTTTCTTCTTCTTCTTCTTCTTCTTCTTCTTCTTCTTCTTCTTCTTCTTCTTCTTCTTCTTCTTCTTCTTCTTTTTCTTCTTCCTCTTCCTCTTCCTCTTCTTCCTCTTTCTCCTTCTCCTCTTCCTTTTCTGTCCTTGTTTGTTCATGTACTTGGTTTTATGGTCCGATCATTTTTGTGCATTTCTATCTCTTTTTTTCTGTTAAAGTTTTAGTGACTCTTGATTGCTATCTATTCATTATAAACAGGTAGCTTCAGGTGGAGTGGAATTTTTGTTGGATCTCTCCACTTGGAATGCTCATTACACACTTGTAACCTAAATAATTTACCCTTACCATTAAGCCTCAAGTGCCCTTTCTTCCTGGAAGCTCTCTTGAAGGCCTTAACTTTTTATAGTTCTCTTTCTGTGGTGTAATAATAACCATCCATATGTCTGTGTTTAATCACTGGTATAGGAAATATCCTAAAGACAGGTACTGTGACATTACTTTTTAAGTGTTTCTGGCTCCAAACAACATTACTGAAATATAATAGAAATTTAAGGAATGCTAGAAACAAATAACTACCTTCATTCACGAATGTCTTTCCTTGGGGGCAGGGAGGTTCTTCTCCATTTTTTTTCTCATCTTAATACTATCTGGTCAGCTAAATTATTCACTAAAATTCCACTTTACTAATATTGCCAAATGATTCCAGAGATTTCAGTAGTGCCCACTACTCTTAAACAAAATCACAATTCTCAAAACTTATGGGGTATTTTATACCATCTGAAGAAGGAAAACTATTCTTATTCTGCAAAGTACATGACTATTTCTTTTTTATGAGACAGAGCCTTACTTTGTAATCCAGGTTGCCCTTCAACTCACTTTGTAGCCCAAACTGGCTTGGAATCCTTGGTAATTTTTCCTGCCTCGGCTTCCTGACATCTGGGATACTTTAACCACTGTGTTATTGTAGCTTTCCACCACCCCCACTAGCTTGTCTAGTTTTTGATGAAAGATGTTATATCTTATGCTCTCTTCACATTCGTGTTGTGTTCTCAGTTTTATTGGAAGCAAAAGTAGACACAATCTGCATTTGCTAGAATGGACCATGACAACATAATTTTGTTCCCTTTTAGGAAACTTGCTTTTGATTGTGTTTGTAAGTTACTTTGGATCCAAGCTACACAGGCCAAAGATCATTGGAATAGGCTGCGCCATCATGGGAGCTGGAAGTATTCTGACTGCTTTGCCTCATTTCTTCATGGGATAGTAAGTGCTGAGCAGCGCCATGCTGTTAGTGGTTATTATATCATAAGCTAGTCATACAATAGCTTTTTCTCTTTCCTGAATGCATGATTCCACACTTTGAGATTAATTGCTATGTATGGAAACGTGTACACCTTGCATGTAATAATTAACTACTATATTCACCGTGGTATTTGCATACTTGGACATGCACAGTAACAAGTAAAATGCGTAGTTTCAAAAGAAATAAGTAAGTTCATTTTGACTTTTGGCGTAACAAGTACAGCACGTGCTTCTGCATTAAAATTTAAATTATGTTCAGTAAGACGCTACCACCTGACCCTAGGTGATGAGGATTTTTTCACCACAGCTGCACTGAGGCATCTCTTCCGAAGGTCATTGTGTCATCCTGGTGAGAATTGGGTGATCATGAGGGAAAACTCAAATAGCAATGTCCCCCTAACACAGAAAATAGTTTTTCACATAAAAGTGAATGCGAACAGCAGTTCAAGGATGGCTTGAAGCTGCCTCATTTCATCCTGTTGCTCTGCTGTGTGTAGCCTTGGTCTCATGGTCCACAGTGTGTCAGTGTCTACCCAGGCAGCAGGATGTGCAAGATGAAGAACGAGGAATAGCACCAAGTGTACACACAGGACCAAGCTGGAGAGAGATTTCTGTTATATAATGTTGGGCCAATCTCACTAGGCTCTGAAGTCAGTTATATTTTATGCTACAGAAGGCTATTTTTTCCGTGGTGGTGCACGCATGCAATCCCAGTACTTGGGAGGCTGAGGCAGGAGGATCAGTGTAGTTCGAGATCAGCCTGGGCCACAAAAGTGAGCTGAAGGCCAGCCTGAACTCTACAGTGAGACTCTATCTCAAAAAGACCAAAAAAAAATTTCTTTTTTCCAATCTCCTCTCCTCCCTTCAACCCGTCCTCCTCTGCCTTTTTATAAAGCTTTGTTTAATTTTTATTTTTTCAAGCTAGACTTTTTTTGGGGGGGCGGGGGGGACCAGGGATTGAACTCAAGGCCTTGCGCTTACTGGGCAAACACTTATTCCACTGAGCTATCACCCTGACCCTTGATTATTATTTTTTTTTAATTTCCCTTATAGAGAAATTAGACTACATCATGCATAGATATAATTTTTCTATGATGAAAAAGGTCATTATGTGCATCTAAAACTGTCTCAGTTACTCTTCTCTCATTCCTGGGACAAATCCACAACACTAAGAGTGAAGGAAGCAAAGGTTCATTTAGCTCAGTTACTGGAGGTTTCAGTCCACACTCAGCTGACTCCAAAGCAGAGTGGCACATGGCAGAGGTCAAACTTTCACGGCAACAACGAAGAGCAGAGAGCAAAAGGGAGGAGTAACAGCAACAATGGCAACAGAGCAGAAGCCTGTCTCTCTTAAATGGCATTCAGGCTATCTGCTCCACGCTGGGTGTAGTACTCACCCCCTTAATCCCAGCAGATCGTGAGTGAAACACAAACCGTAACAAAAATGTACCAACAAACTTCACTGTATCACTATAAATAAGAAAAAACATTTTCATCTGTCGTGCTCCCACCTCTAACTCTCAACTTTAGTCACTGTTGGAGGAAAGAACAACAAATATTGAGAAACAGCAAGCTCCTCTTCCAGAAACAAGAAGTCCTTGTTGCCAAATTCAACAGTCTAACCTTTCGCTATCAAATAGCCCTTTTTCTTTTTTTCAGTATTTAACCCCTATGAAAACTTTCTTCTTTGAAATTCTTCTCCTAATTTCTAGCAAAATTGCTGTCTTGATTGAGTTCCATCTTTGGGGCCACTCCAGAATGTCCCTCTCTTTGTTTTACTGCCGGTACCAAAATGTCACTGTCTCTCTCCTAAGATCGCCCCCTAATCTTTTGCTTACTCTACATGATTTCTGTTCAGTGTGTGTGTTACACTGTCATCTATGCGCAGTGCTATTTTCTACCATTCAAGATCTGCACTTTCCCGCTTGTGTATCTCTCCACCAAAACATCCTACAAACATTTTGCATACATATTTTCATAATTGAATTCCTCATTTTCTGAGACCAGCTCAGACTTTTCATATTCGCTTTTGCAGCAATGGTCCCTTTAACTACAAAGAAATTGAAACAAAGGGGCTTTATCTTGAACCCTCCGTGTAATACAACAGAAAAATGACAATCGTCCACATCCTGCTTCTCCTACCTCCTAGCAGTCAGAGTATGCCATTGCTACTGTCTTTATTCTAGTTGAGACTTCAGT
Source organism: Myocastor coypus (assembly GCA_004027025.1). Lineage (NCBI taxonomy): Eukaryota > Metazoa > Chordata > Mammalia > Rodentia > Myocastoridae > Myocastor > Myocastor coypus. The sequence continues at coordinate 32,088 of PVJA010015984.1, forward strand.
CATCTTTGGTCTGAGCATTTCTCCTCCAGTTCCACTCTATTCTACTTCATAAATATATGCATTCTATTCTAGCTTTGAAGTAATAGTTAAAATATAAAAATACTATTATTTTACTTCTATTTAACACTCTCAATTTCCTAGAACAACTTTCAACCTTCAGATCCGAGAAAATTCATTAATGGGCTAATTAAACAATTTGGATAACTGAGTCCAACAAGTTCTTTCATACAACACAAGAAAATAGCATACAATGCAACTAGGAATAAATGCTAGCCAGTGAAACTTGCCTTTAGATGATCTATATATTTGTGTGCGTATGTATTGTGGTTGGGATGGAAAATGCATGTATTACTATTATTACTATGGAAACTATTGGAAGCCCCCCCCCCCGCCGCTTTGCTTTATGGGTTAATGCCTAAACTTGTTTGCGCATTCATGTTACTCATTAATTTAGTTCACAATTTATCTTGCTAGTTTCATCTTCCAAGGCTCCCCATATCTAAGAATCACATTCGCAGGCTTTAGGTGATCCACGGTTTCATGTTCCTGAGCTTACTGGCTTTGCACTCCCAAATACTTCTCAATGCACTTATGAAATCCCACCCATCACTAAGATTTATCGCACAGGTCAGTCTCATCGTGGAATCTTAGGTCTAGCCTGCTTCCTACCTTCAAGCAAAACTGTTCACGTTTCTTTGGGACAACTCAAGAATTTGTATATGTATATTAACTTTCATAGAGTGTCACATATTTTGACCTTTGTGTAAAATTTCTTAAGCATCAACCTATGCATTTTATTACAAGTTTTATGACATGGAATCTAATGCCTACCTAAGTAGTAGAATGCAACTGAAGATCGGTATTTTTGAAGCTCAGCATATGACCCCATTCTAAATCCATTTCTGTTTATCTTATTAATTCAGTTCTCCTTTTTAAAATGTATTTAGTCCAGGATCTGCAGGGTCTCCCTACACAGATCAGACTCATGGGGTTCCTCCTGTTTTCAGCCTTCCACATACTGGGATTACAGGTGCGCACCACTATACTGTAACAGCATGCCCCTGGGGGTGGGGTTGGCACAGCACACTGGGGGATCAAACCCTGGTTCCCCTGTCTGCCTAAGCAGGCACTTTAATCCACTGAGCTATCTGGCTGGCCCTTAAATTCTCCTTTTAGAAATTGAAGTGAATTATAATTTCTTTATTGTTATTTTTTCGTGTTTCAGAACTTTTGTTTGTTTGTTTATTTATTCTTATGGCCAGCTCAGCCTGCCCTGAGGGCAGGGCTGGTGCCACATGTGGTGCCAGGGATCAAACCGCGGTCCCTGCAGCCGCCCAAGCTTTCCTAAGCAGGCGCCTTAGACCACTGAGCCATACTGCCGGGCCCCGAATTATAATTTCTTTACCTATTTTTTTTTTAAGTGTGTACAGGGTGTTCAGGGTCTCACTTCCACCTGTTTACAGCGCATGCCACCATGCCCGGTCTGAATTGCCATCTCAGTGTGCTCCGGGAGTGGCACCGTCACAGCACACCCAGGAATCAAATCCTCAGCCCCATGCCTGCTTGTATTTGCCTAGGTCTTGAAGAATTAGATATGTATGTGTGTGTGTGTGTCTGTCCTAAAACAAAATCAGGTTGTTGATTAAAAAAAAAACAAAACAAAAAACTGGCATTCAGGATAGATCTCTTTGACAGAAACCACTAAAGTTTATTAAATCTAACTATAATTTATATTAAAGTTAGATTGTGATCATCTTTGAATATCATTCAAAAGGAACAAATAGAGCTAGTAGCTTAGGTTTTTTTGTTTTGTTTTGTTTTGTTTTGTGGGACCGGGAGTTCAAACTCATGACATTGTACTTGCCAGGCAGGCACTTGTGCCATAGAGCTATCTCCCCAGTCCAGTCCAGCTTAGGGAATAAAGTAGTAAAGGTAGACTATTTCATAGTGGGAGAACAATGGAAGCAGTCAGGGGATGATAAGATGGCAATAGTCCACCCTCAGGGAGTCTTTCTTAGAAGATGTTCCCATTTACTGTCATCTGTCCTTAAGCACAAGCTGGCTAATTGCTATAGAGGATTCTGAGAACTTGAAAAAAAATAAAACAGAGAGGCACACAAAAAGGAAACGAATTACTCTGTGTTTTGGGGGAAGAAGGAAAACATTCTATAAACAAGGAAAAATATAAACCTAATGATATTCTTACAGTTACAGGTATTCTACAGAACACCATACTAACACAACAGAGAATTCAATATCAACTTGTTCAGTAAATCAGAGTGCCACACTCACTAAAACATCACCTGAGATACTGGCAAAAGGTAAGAATCAATAATGGTGAAAATATTCTAAGATTTGAAACTTTGAAAAAAATCAGTGAAAATGAACCCTCTACTAAAAAATTTAGAGAAGAAAAATTCACTTTTATATACATATAAAATAATTATACACATGTACATATAAGAAAGTATAAGGTTTCAGTAGAAAATTGGCAAATAATATAAGTATTTAAAATAAAAGAGCAAGAACTGACTTACATATGTACAAAACTTTGGTTGTTATGAAAAAATGTAAATTGTTACACTATTAAATGTTTCTTGAATATCATAACACAAACATAAAGTATAAGTACAAACTATAGCACTAAAGATGTTGCTACTTTGTACATAAGACTAAGAGTAAAGAAATAACAAAAGAAAGGGAAGCAAAAAGATAGAAGGAAAAGCACTTCACATTTTTAGCGTTTTGTGGTGTGATAAATACATAATGCTTTCTGGAGCTTAATTTTCTGTACACATGCAACAGTGGAAATTTTCTGCTTACTTAATACAGTTACCTATACTGCCACACATTTATCTCAAAGATGTAGTCAAGAACGTTCATAAATATTTATTTATAGTTATACAAAGCTATCTCAGTTTATCAGAGTGAAAACTTCAAAATGTTTTGCTATTAAAAATATAAACACTGGGTTGGGGAGATAGCTCAGTAGAACAAGCACTTGTCTGGCAAGTGTAAGGACCTGAGTTCAATCCCTGGTTCCACAAAAAATAAACTAATAAATAAATAAATTAATTAATTAAAAATAAAAATATAAGAACTGAGGGGCCAGCAAGATAGCTCAGCAGAGAAGAGAACGCACCTGCTTGGGAAACCACGAGGACCAAAGTTTGATCCTTGGTCCTGTATGTAACACTGGTCCTGTACCCGGGGTGCTCAGAGCCAGAGACAGAGTCCAGGTGTGGTGGTGCATGCCTGAAATCCCAGCACTGAGGAAGCTGGGAATAGGAGGATCACCATGAGCCTGATCTGTGTAGTGAGACCCTTTACCAAATATACAGATGAAAAAACAACACAAAATAAACAAAAAACAATCTATCTATCTATCTATCTATCTATCTATCTATCTATATTAATTGACAGTTAATCATCCCAGTACTATGCTTCCACTGAAAGCCTAATGTAAAACGCACCATAGGGAAAACAGCAGGGTATGCATGTAAGAATACACTGTTAACTGGAAAAGCAGATTTTAATAGGAGCTGGATATTTGATGCCTATACAGTACAAACTGTATATCGCATATGTTTTGGACACCACAAATATGAGCAATACAGAACACAAAGTGATAGAAATTGCCTGGAACTCAGATGAGAATACGGCAACTAATGCTTAATATAGAGTGATGATTATTTGTCTACATAGGTTGTGAAAAAGAAGCTGAATCATACATGTGGGTCTACGTGCTAATGGGCAACATGCTTCGTGGAATAGGAGAAACCCCCATTGCACCACTGGGAATTTCTTATATTGATGACTTTGCTAAAGCAGGACAATCCCCTGTTTATCTAGGTAATGCATAGAAAATGTTAAATTGAATGATTCTATTTTCCCCATGCCTACCTTTGAAATCATGATGATATTATTAATATTAGTATTAATTATTTTATCTGGAAAAGTTATTTGGAGAGACTGGGTAGTGACACTTCAGAAAGCATGCTGAGTAAGATGTATGTGTTCTTGGGAGATGATGGGATTGATTTGTGGTGTTGACAGGCATTCTGCATTCGGTGGCAATGTTTGGCTTGATCGCTGCCTTCCTGATAGGAGCTCTGTTTACTAAAACGTATGTGGACGCCGGCTTTGTGGACCTAAGTAAGTATCATCAGCAGAAGGTATCAGGGTGGAATCTTCCCAGAACTTGATGCCAGTCTGCCAGAGAGTTGAATTCACTCTTCCAAAATAGCCTTTCGCATGCAACAGCCATTGTCGAATTTCTATTGTTTTGTTTAGTGAAATTCTATGAGTTCTTATGTTTTATTTTTATTATTTTGTTTTCTCTTTTAAAAAACAAAAATACTAATCTTTTGCTTAGCATTTTAGAGGTTAGAAGAAAATGCATTAATAATCCCCAATAAAAATACAAATAAGAGCCGGGCATGGTGGCGCATGCCTGTAATCCCAGCACTCGGGAGGCTGAGGCAGGAGGATTGGTGCAAGTTCGAGACCAGCCTGAGCTACAAAAATGAGCTCAAGGCCAGCCTCAACTGCATAGCGAGACCCTGTTTCAAAAAGACAAAAAAAAAATACAAATAAGGTCTTAATGTACCACACTTTTACAAATGAATAGAAGGTAAGAAAATTGTACTAATCTTGTTTTAGGTTATTCCTAACAGTTACTTGTACTTATCTGTCAGGTAGTCCATTTATCTCATCTTCATTTCACTGGGTAGGTTTCTGAAAAAAAATATATATTTTGTTCCTTTGTTTGGGTTTTATCTCCCTGCTTCTGCATTTTCCTTGGTTCTTTGTATTAGTAGCTGTAGGATAGAATAAAGCATCACCTCTACAAATCTTCAAGTCTTTATGGCCTAGCCTCTTGCAGAACACCTTCACCTGTCAATATAGCCAGAGGTTCTGCATGTGTGAAAACTTGACCCATTTCCAAAATGCTGGGATTGTTATAAGACACAGATATCTGGAGCATTGCAGGGTCTTCTTTCTATACCTAGATAGGTCTTGTGGCTTGCAGTCCCCAAAACACCTGCACTCATGGGTGGGATGTTCAGAATGTGGAGGATCATGCCTGCATGACACTGGGATGAAGGTTTTTATGGTCCTCTATTGGTTTAGCATAGGTTGGAATGGAGCTGAACTGACTTACTTAAGACAGCAGTCTTACCTGGGTGTGAATGGTACCAACCAATAGAACTGTATCCTGGATAGAATTAAAGGGACAGGGAGGCTGCTGCTATCTCCTGTATGCCTTGCCATGCACTATTCTTCCTCGGTCATACCACCTTGCCTTGGGGCCAACTGACTACAGACTGATGCCACACTTTCACACAATTTTGGACATTCAGCTGTCATTCAATTCTTTCTCTCTCCAGATAGAATCTGGAAATGTAATCTTTTCACCTCTTCATTCTTCATGGACCTAAGAGAGAGTGTAGGGTAAGCTGTTCTACACTAGTTCTCACCACCATCTTTGTTCTTTGTGGTCCCTGTACATCTAGCGTGTGACCAGCCCCAAGACAGGAAAAGCAAAAGCCAATATATTGAATAAGACCCAGAAAAGATGAAAGGTTAGATTTGTGGTGCACCTCTTTCCTTCCCCACAGAGAAGCTAGCAGTTGGGCTTCTTTCCTTTTTTTCTGCTTACTGTGTACTGATGTATGTGGCAAGGGTTTTGGTGAGTGCCCAGACACTGCTACATTCGGTCTTTGTAGGCCAGAGGCTCAGCCTGTACTGGTTCAGTCATTATTCTGAGACAGGTGAGATGGAAGTCAGGCCCTTGGTAGCACCTGGAAAAGCAACAATATTTTTTATTTTTTATTTTATTTTTTTTCTTTTTTGAGACAGGATCTCACTATGCAGTTCAGGCTGGCCTTGAGCTCACTTTTGTAGCCCAGGCTGGTCTCAAACTCGCACCGATCCTCCTGCCTCAGCCTCCCGAGTGCTGGGATTACAGGAGTGCGCCACCACGCCCGGCAAAGCAACAATATTTAATGTGTACTCAATCTCCTTCCCCTCCATTTATTCTGCTTGCCAAAGGGAAACACAAGTTCAGTTCTTCCCTGTCCTAGGACTTCGTGCTAGGGATTTCCACATTGCACTGATGTTAATGTAGCTGGTTTTATACTTTCTAGGGATAGTGATACCTTTCAATTTTAGATTTCTCAGAAATGGAAAGAGTCTGTATATTGCTGTTGCTTCACTGTATTCAATGGAAGAAGGGGAATCTGTAGCTTTCTTCTCTACAGATTTGCTGCAGTCTTACCTATTTTTTTCAATACCTAGAGCTTATTTTGGAATGAGGAAATAATCTTTGTGTATTTGATGAATAGCACTAACACAACATTATTATTATTATTATTATTATTATTATTATTATTATTATTATTATTTTGGTACTGGGGATTGAACTCCGGACCTTGTGCTGGCCAGGTAAGTGCTTATTTTAGAAACTATCTTCCCAGCCCATAATGGAGCATTCTTACACACACTTCCAATGAAAATACAGTTGAAATAAAATGGCTAAATTATTTCTTTTATCTAGTGTCTAATTTTTCTGAATTACTTTTAAATGTAGATTTTCATTGAATTTGTTATTTGCCAGATTTGTTGCTTGTGCTGTCAGGGAAGTTACAATCATGTTTCTGGGGCGGAGAGAAATCTTTCTTTTCTTTTCTTTTTTTTTTTTGTCTTTTTGAGACAGGGTCTCGCTATGCAGTTGAGGCTGGCCTTGAGCTCACTTTTGTAGCCCAGCCTGATCTTGAACTCGTACCAATCCTCCTGCCTCAGCCTCCCGAGTGCTGGGATTACAGGCGTGAGCCACCACACCCAGCAGAGAGAAACCTTTCTATCACCTCTGATCATGTCATACAAACTGGTTTAAATTTTATATGTGGGGCTTTCTTGGCCTCAATGGATGGCACTAGTAGCTGTTTTTCCACAATGATGAAGGTGTGTACACTTTCCATGGCTTTTTAGGCTCACAGGTCTAGCACTGGCAGTTCTTCAATCTTGTTACTGGAAAAGCAACCAAGTTCAAACAAGCTCAGTCTCTGACAGCACTGTTAGGACAATTCTTAAACAATAGCAATTGTAAGGTGTCAAATGTTTAATGTAAGCCAATTTCCAGGATAACAAAATAAAGAAAGAAAACAATTTCTTTTTTTTTGTTTTTGTTTTGGTTTTTGGTTTTTCTGGTTGTTTTTTTTTGTTTTGTTGTGTTTTTTTGTGGCCAGCTCAGCCTATGCCCAAGGGGTGAGGGTAGTGGTAGCATATGGTGCTGGGGATCAAACCTTAGTCTCTGTGCGCTTTGCCTAAGCTTGCCTGGGTAGGCACTTTAAACCACTGAGCTATGTCACCAGCCCCTGAAAATTGCATCTTTGAGTCAATGAAATATAGTTTTCTCTGTTTGTCTATGGAGGACAACAACCATTATCAATACTCTTCACCACTTACTGTGTTTCAAAATGATTCTGTGACTTTGTCCTCATTATTCATTCTAGGCAGCATCAGAATAACTCCCCAGGACTCCCGCTGGGTTGGTGCCTGGTGGCTCGGTTTCCTGATATCTGGGTTCCTCTCCATCATTTCTTCAATACCATTCTTTTTCCTACCACAAAATCCAAATGAACCAGAGAAAGAAAGTAAAGTTTCAACGGACATGAACGGGCTCAAATCAGATGAGGAAAAAAACCATTCAACTAATTTGAACAATCCTGGACAGCATGCTACATTAACTATAACTGGTAAGTATTTTAAAGTTATAGTCATGGATAGATGAGATAGCTCAGTGGTCTAAAGCACCTAGTTAGGCAAGCTTAGGGGAAGTGTAAGGACCACACTTTGATCTCTGACACCACATGCCACTCCAGCCCTGCCCCCAGGGCTGAGATGGCCACAAATAAAATGAAATACAATAAAAACAAAGTTACAGTCAGTTTGTAATTGTTGATCCTAATAGAAAGGCAGATTGAATGTTATAAAATAATAGCTCACTTTGAAATCATCTGGAGTTAACTTCCTTGGGCATTAAATGTAGCTCAACTATTATCAGATATCTACTGAAGTTGATTAAATTTTCCTTGAATTCATCTTAAAATTATATAATATAGGACTGGGGAGATAGCTCCGTGGTATAAGCACCTGCCTGGCCAGTGCAAGGTCCTGAGTTACACTTACCAACAAAAACAAAAAACAAACAAACAAATATATATATATGAATGTTGAGTTAAATAAATTCTAATGTTTCATTCATTGATTCGTCCAACATGTAGTTAGTACCGGGCACCACAGTATACTATAGTGGAAGGATATGGTCTCTATTCTCCGAGGATTTACTTGATACTGAGAATGTAGAGGCAATTGTAGTTAATGCTTTTAAGAACCATAGCCAAGTTAAATGTAATAATTTTCAGGGGAAAACAGAATGAGCAGGAACCGAGGAGAAGTTTCCTTCTAGGTAATTGGGAAAAGTGTTTTTGTTCTTCATTTTTTTTTCTTGGCAATTACAATGAAAAATTGTGCACCAAATGTTTATCATGGAGGTAGTAGTGTAGTGGTAAATTAAATGTAATAGGAAAATTTAAAATATAGCCTCATAGGTTATCAAACTCAGTAAGTCTTAGCTACAGTACAGCTCAGAGATAAAACTGACTGGGCACTCTGGGGCCAGCTACACAATGGCCGACTCAAATACACTGCTTTGCTAGCTTGCTTTAGGAACTATCTACAAAACACAGACTAGCCCTGTCAGCATCATACTAAAACTTACTGATTTGTTTGGGACCCAGAATTTCTCCATATCATCCTATCTCGTGACAATTAACCTCCTCCAATTAAATCTGCCCCAGGACACAGCTGCTTGATGATGTATGAGTCAGTATAAGTATCCATGTATAGACTAACCTCTAGAGGTATCTAACTATGGACTCTTTATTGACTTTGTACTTTTTGCTTACAAAATGTATGTAATTTGCCGTTTTACTTTAAGCCAGTGCTGACAGGACCTTGGGCAAAGGTCCTATCATTCTACCAACATTAGGACAGTTGCTTTCCAACTCGTTGGTTCAAAGCATTTTCCATCTGGTTCACTACAGTTTTTGCAACAGTAGCACACTTGAGTAATTGGAGTCAGTAGTAGGAACGAGAACTCTTCCCTGTTTGACAGAGGCTTCTGTTTAAAATATAAGACTTTAGCTGGGCATGGTGGCGCACGCCTGTAATCCCAGCACTCCGGAGGCCGAGGCAGGAGGATTGGTGCGAGTTCGAGACCAGCCTGAGCTACAAAAAGTGAGCTCAAGGCCAGCCTCAACTGCATAGCGAGACCTTGTCTCAAAAAGACAAAAAAAAAAAAAAAAAAAAAAGAAGACTCTGAGGATAGTAGAGAAGCACTGGGACATAATGGCCAAGAGAATAAGCCAGAAAAATAGTAGAATGATGAAGTATTGACAGCAGGTTTCACACTGAAGAGAATTGGTGAAATATGAAAGCTGTGCACTGTCTAAATCCTCAGCAGCCTGAGGTTGGTATTGAGATGTTCTCGTGAAGTATCTGGTATAGGGCCAGTGAGATAGCTCAGCGGACTAAGTGCCTGCTTTGGCAAGTGCAGGGACCAGGGTTTGATCCCTGGTCCAACATGCTGTGCCAGCCATACCTCTGGGGTGCTGTGAGCCAGCTAATGAGTCTGGGCATGGTGGCACATGGCTGTAATTCCAGCACTGGGGAGGCTGAAAACAGGAGGATTACTATGAGTCCTAGCTGTGTAGTGAGACCCTGTACCAAATACATACATTAAAAAATAATAGGCAAATAAATAGATAAATAGAGTGTAGCCCAAGTGCTACCTCTTCTCAGTTCTTCAGCTTGCCAATTTCATTGTTATTTTCTTCTATCACCTTAAGCCAAGAACAATGGTGAACCACCTTTACTGTTTTCAACTACGTTAGTGTCTTGAAGTTGACCACATTGGCAGAGTTTATCACCAGTTACTACTGCAGAAACTGAGAAATGCTATGGATAAGAATTTGTTACTTCAGGGCCAGGCAGGATGGCTCAGTGGTCTAAAGCGCCTGCTTAGGAAAGCTTAGGCAGCTGCAGGGACCGCAATTCGATCCCCAGCACCACATGCTGCTTCAGCCCTGCCCTTAGGGCAGGCTGAGCTGGCCATAAAAATAAATAAACAAACAAAAGTTCTGAAGCAAGAAAAAATAAAATAAAATTAAATTTAAAAAATGAATTTTTTACTCCAGGGTCAGTTAAGTGTTTACCAACACACCACTGAATTGGCAGCTTTTGAAGTTTAGCATGCACATTAATAAAAATGTATCAAAATTGTTCATTTTTGTGTAAGCTACCATATCAGATTCATAAACACTTGTGAAGTATCTATCCTTGTAAGAACTGGATTTTGCTGTATGATGAGAAAAGAAGAGAAAGAATGAAGAAACTGCAAAAATTGGACAATTATAAACATCAGCCATTTTTTAAAATAACTGTAGGACAACAACCTTAGTACTACAGAGAAACATAATTGTTTTCCTACCAGGAACACGTGAAATAACTAGGAACACAGTGTCAGAAGTAAAAATACATACTGGCTTTATTGTCCATGGTCTTGGATAGAAGTGATTGGTTAGAAATAAATAAAGCAAGGCTTCATTTCATTGCAAAAATGTAAATTATAATACATAATGAATCTTGATTCTGTGAGAGTTCAGATTAGATGACATCCACATTCCCACTCACCTCAACAATTCAATGATTTGATGAATTTATATGCTGCGCTTGTTTTATTGAAATGTCACCATGTATTCTGAATGCCGCACAGTTCCATGGTGGTGCTTCCTGAATCGTTAGTCCTACGGAATCATTTTAAAAGTCGTTCATTCTTTCTGTACATTTTGTTCCCTCTTTCCTGGAATTCTTATAAATCCCTTGTCTTAAGATGCAACCAGGAGCAACAGTAAACATTGGTGTCATGCCTGACATAACATCATGACGAGAACTGCACAGCTATGCACAGGTGGCCAACAAGCTCATAACTTCTGTCCACAGCATGAATTTCATACTCTGATTGTGTGATCAGCAGGCCAAGCATGAATAATAGAGTTCAAAGTTTGAAGGAATTATATACATTTCATTACACATTTTTTTTTCTTCTTCACTCTTTTGCCTTCTGACTCAGTGGGTTTTTCTTATTATTATATGAAAATAGAACTATTTCTTAGCACAAGATGGAAATGTCACTGTTGACTATATCTAATGAAAATCTTTAAAGCTATAAAGAGCAAGACCTTCAATATCAATAATCAGATCTGTTTTTTTTGTTTTGTTTTGTTTTATTTTTCATCTCTGAGTTTGATCTCTTGTACAAAAAAAGAAAAAACAGAAACGAAAAAAGAAAGACAGTATGTATGGAAAACAACAAAGGGATATATTTTAAAAATCCAGGGGACTTTTGGGTTACCTCAGTGGTTTAAGTACCTGCTCAGGCAATCCCAGTCATGCACAGGGGAAGGGAGTTCGATTCCCACACCTACTCTTAAGGCAGCCTGAGCCAGCTGGGGGCCGGGGGGGGGGGTTGTCTGTGAATAGGATTTGTTTACTCTCATTTTCTGTTTTATATATTTGTGTAATTTAATTTGTGCATGTGTGTGTGTGTGTGTGTGTGTGTGTGTGATTGACACAGGGCCTTACTAAGCAGCTTGAACTCATAGTGATCCTGTTTTCAACCTCTGCAGTGCTGGGATTGCAGACATGTGTCACCACACCCAGTAGACTGGGTCACTGGTTCAGGGTATCTGGGGGAAGGGTGGGGGAACAGGCCATGGAGCTGGTGCAGCATGTGGTACCAGAGACGAAACCCTGGCCCCTGTGCTTGCCTGAGAAGGAGCTTAGTCAGCTGAGCTATCTCACTGGCACTAAAAGTCTTATGATTCATGATTACTTTTTTGCTTTTTTAAAATTTCACTATCTTGGGCCTGGCAGGATGGCTTAGTGGTCTAAAGTGCCTTCTTGGGAAAGCTTGGGAGGCTTCAGGGACCGAGGTTCGATCCCCGGCACCACATGCTACGCCAGCCCTGCCCTCGGGGCAGGCTGAGCCGGCCATAAAAATGAGTGAATAAACAAACAAAGGTTCTGAAACAAGAAAAAAAATAATAAAATAAATAAATTTCACTATCTTTTTTTTTTTTTTTTTGGTGGTACTTGCCAGGCAGGCACTTACTCTACTGAGCTACCTCCCCAACCCACATGATTACTATTTTAATATATCTTTATAATACATTGTCGTAATCTGACATTGTTATAATTTTAGGTTTATTACAGTC
>PVJA010015985.1:0-44326 GCA_004027025.1 Myocastor coypus
CCTCTCCTCTCCTCTCCTCTCCTCTCTTTCTTCCTACTGTTATTTTATGCCCTGTCCCCAGGGTATCTGTGAAAGAGATCCCCCTCCACACCCTCCTGGTGGTTCTTTGGGTCCTGTGGTAACAGGGGCCATAGTGTGGCCTCAGACTATGAGATGCGTGCTCTGGGGACCCATGGGAACCCCCGTGATCAGTCAAACCATGATTTGTCCCGATTCCCGCCCAACACCCAGCCCCTGTCCTTCGCCGAATTGTTGCGCCTGCTGCCTCTGTGCAGAAGGCAGTCCTGCTATTTCTCCTTCCCTCAGGCAGGAAATAAGAAGCTCATTTTTCTCGGCCATTCAGGAAGTTGTCCAGAGTCATAATGGCCCATTATCTGGCGTCTGGGTTTACTTAGGCCCCCGCTGCTTCCACTGCCCACTTGACACGAGGAGGAATGTTTTCCTGCTGCCACGCGTAAGCCTCAGAGCTGACTGTAGCCTGACAAAGCCGTGCTGCAGCCGGTGCAGTGACTCACGGCTTTATTTATCGATTTAGTTTGTATGGGAATTGAATCTTGGGCCCTTGCACTGAACTGCTCCCCTGGTCTCTTATTATTAGTATTAGTATTGGTGTTAGTTTTAGTATTCGTATTAAGCACCAGCAGCAGCATTATCATCACATTGTCATTGCCACTGGCAGAGCCTGGCCAAGTTTCCCACCCTCCTGCCCCAGCCTTCCAGGCCTCCCGGCCACAGGCACCACTGTCACCCTGGCTCTGCTCCTGATCTTCTAGAATTCCTTGAAGAAGCTTTCCAGTGATGCCATTCTTTAAAGCGTGCACCGGGTGAGTGTGTGCAGTCCCTTCCCTTAGCCCAGCCCTTCCAGGCATGGTTGGCCCAGACTCACCCGGTGTCAGTACAAACGTCACACTCCAGGTCCCTGAGGACAAATGCCCTCCTCCTTTGCCATGTGCTCCACACTCCGGCGGGGTTCCAATCACACCGGGCAGTGTCAGGGCAATGTTAATGTCCACTGCCCAGTGAGACATCTTCCGTCAAGCCCCTGGCAGTGCCAGTGCCAGTGCCAGGTCCTCAATGCAGAAATCGCCTGGGGGGAGGGGCTTCCGCGACGCCTTCCTGAGATTCCCTGGGAATCTGTTCTGCTGAGAAGACCTCGGCCTATGACCAACCCTGGTTTCCCCATGTGGAAGCTGCGGCTTTCTGCTAACTGAGGCCTTCACAGGGAACAGGCAGGACCCTCCCTCCTGCCCCTGGGGGCGGGAACCTCCGCCCTAGGCCTCCCAGCTGGGCCCCTCAGCCCATCCACTCCCTCCCACTGTGCACCAGCACTGACTTCTGCCTCTGTTCAGTTCTCTACCTGGCTGTGCTTTAACTGCGTGACACAAAAATGACTGCTGTTTAGGGAAGCTCAGCAATTGCAGAAACTGGACAGTCACCCAGGCGCACACTTCCTGCTCCCCTCTGACCCCTCTCACTGTTGGTAGCCTTCCAGGTTATGTGTGTGGTTTATACACTGGCTATCTGTATGAGTAAGGCAGATGAAGTTGTGTTTAACTTTTACACCAGTGAGTGTACAGGATGCGTATTGTTTGGCCACCTGCTTTCATACTTATCTTCCTTTTACTTGGGAGTTTTACAAGGTACAGCACGCAGGTTGGCCACCTTCTCTTGCGACTGATCCTGGGACCCAGACAGGGTCATGTGTGGGTGTGGGAAGAGCTCAGGGGTGTGGCCGGGCAAGTGGACACCCCACGTGGCTGTGTGGGTGCAGGCTTTTCCATGTACCTGTAGCTGGGTACTTTATAAAATAGACGGCATACTCTCTCATGTGAGATTTTTCAGTGTGAGTTTTATCATGATTGGAAGGTTCTTGTAGGTTTGAGGTGCCGTGCTTAGCACCTGGCTGTGACCACACCTGACCTCTTCAGAAACACACCAAGAGGTTCTGCCCCTCCAAGTCTGTCCAACAGCACTTAGGCCTCAGTTTCTAACATAACATGAGCCCCTGTTCTTGGAGGACACCCTTAACTTTGTGAGATGGACCTTTTGCTAAAAGAACCAGCCATGCCAGAAAAAGCACTGTCATGATGGAGTGTGACATTACCTGACATCACCTATTTGGAGCTAGAAGTAACTTGGGAATACAGAAAGCACCATCGTCTTGAAAGGCCGTGGTGATGGAAAGTCCCACTGCAGAGAAAGACACAGGAGCTGAGAAACAGGGAGAAGGGGGAAGATGCGGCCACCAGCACCCACAGCACCCGCACCCACCCTGGCACCCATACCCTGTCCTGCTGCCAGTGCCAGGTCTGTCTGTGGGCAGCAGTTGCTTGTGCCTCCTATGCTCCGAGGTTGGCCCTGACTGGTCACAAGCTTTAGCCTGGGAGCTCTTATCTAAACTCTCGCTGCAGTACATACACACACATGCACACACATGTAAACACACAAACATGTGCATGTGCACATGCATGCACACATGTATCACTAAGCTTTGGCAAAAAAGCACATACCCCAAGGAAGCCTTACTCATGACGGGTGCTCCCTAACATTCTGCAGTCCACCATATTTCTATAAGAAGAAAGTTCTGGTTGCTTTCTCTCCTGGCGAGTTTCACAGATCCAGACATGCAGTGCCCTTGGAATTCACAGGATCCTGGTGGAGAAGAAAGCAGTGCTGTAGGGGTGCTCTCTCTCTCTCTCTCTCTCTCTGTCTCTGCCTGTCTGTCTCTCTGTCTGTCTGTCTGTCTCTCTCTCTCTCTCTGATCTATCATTCCCCTTCCCCTCCCTACCTGTCTGTCTCTCTCCCTCTCCCTCTCCCCCTCCCTCTTCCTCTCGCTCTCTCCCCCTCCCCCTCCCTGCCTTTCTGTGTCTGTCCTCTGTCTCTGTCTCTATCCCCCCTCCTGCCCCCAGGATTCCATTGAGCGCTAAATCCTCAGGAAGCTGAGGAGCCTGGGAAATGCCACTGACAGTGTATCAAGGTCACGCCCATGAGGCCGAACAGTTGGTGTGATCATGGCAGAAGACTGTCAGCAGTGCCAGGGCAGCCTTGCTGGTTCCCTTGGCTGGGTGTGCACATTGGGGACTCGCCCTCCTCCTTTCATGATGTAGGACACTTGTACATCACCACTCGGCTGGGAGCCCAACACTCCCACAAATGTAGGAAAGAAAATGATTTCCTTCCACTCTCTGTGATCGTGTCTTCTACATCTTTCACTATATTACACTATATATTCACTATATTACAATATAATATATTTCATTATATTAAGCGAAGAGTTCCAATTGGATCTCACAGAAAATGCCTGTCCACAGCCAGGTTCACGGCTTGTGGCCAGTCCATAACAAGCTTACAGTGGCAACCATCACAGACGAGGCAGTGGCGCCATTCCCCAGCTTGTGTGAGGCCCTCTTTCCCCTGACCAGCACACGGCTCCAGCCATGTGCCATGCTACAAAACTCTGTCAGTTTGGAGAAGAGAGACTTGGAGGTCTCAGGTGCCTGCACTGTTAAGGGCCTGTGCTCAGCCTGGAAACGCAGGAGTCAAGGCTCATCTACCAGCCAACACTGCACGCCCACCTGCCCAGGCCACCTGGCACTTCCACTCAGCTCTCTGTTTGAACCCAAAGAGTCCCCACTTATGGCTGAGGCCAACCAGGATGTCACATCTAATGTTGGACTCCCATGCTCAGCCTGCCCTGTCTCTGGCCTCCCGCCCCCAAGAAAGAGCCCAGACATAAAGGAGATTTTGAGAACGTTCAGTCAACACTGCCTTTATTTCCTCGCACTACAGAGAACTGAACCCAGCCCTTCACGATCAACTACATCCCAGCCCTTTTTATCTTTTGTCTTGAGACAAGTCTCATTAAGTTGCTCAGCGTCCGAGAGTGCTGACATTCCAGGTGGGCACCACCATGTGTCTTAAATTTCTCAACTAGGACAGATGCAAGCTAAGTAGCCAGGGGTGCCTGTGAACGTGTCATGCGAGGGTACAGCTTTTCATGTATGTTTGAGATTTTCGCCTCACAATGCTTGGGTTCTACTGTGGGAATCATAGGAAGCATTTTTCTAGGTTTCTTAAGAATGGAGGTGGTTTTGCTGGGTGCTGGCTGGTCAGTTTGTCTCCTCCCACTCAGCATCCCTAGCCTGGCCAACGTCCACCCATAAGATCAGGAACACAGAGTCAACAGCAAGTCGCACAGAGGCCGTAGCGAACGACTTCTGGCCACTCTGGCCCTCAGCATCAGGAGGTGAATGGGGCAGTTCCCATTGCCTCCTCTTGCCTGTGACATGACGCAGCTTCCTCTTTTGGGCTCAGATGAAGAGGGCAGGCCGGGATGCACGCTCATTTTCACCGGTTCTAACCCAACAGGAACTTGGGGTGGACAGTAGCACTGTGTTGAGACTCGGGCTTCTGTGCCTGCGCGCTCCGTGCAGCATGTGGAGGGTCTCGCGTCTGTCTTGCAGCCCTGCGTCTTGGGGTTTCTCTTGGGGCCAGTGCTGTTGCTTGTCATTTGGACCAGCCCAGTGCCCCTGCTGTCCCAAGCCCCTGGGGTTGGAGGGGGTGTGGGCTGTGGCAGCATCAGAGACGTGGAGCAGTCTGCCTCCTGCAGCCTCCATTTTGCTGCTGCTGTTGCTGCTGGCAAGACCGTACTCAGACCAGGAGTCCCACCCTGTCCCCCTGTGGCCCAAGAGGGCAGATCTGGTTGTCCCATGGTGTTCGGCTGGGCTCTGAGACCCAAGTTTCTGTTTAGGAAGGGCAAGTCCATCTGGAGGCACTGACCCCATGGATCTGTGCAAAGCTGGCTCCTCTGGGGTGATTCTGGAGATCCAGTGCCACAGACAGTGAAAACTGACAAAGTGAGTTGCCCCAGCCCAGCCCCCAGAGCCCCGTGCCCTGTCCTGAGGAGCAGCCGGCGCATGCAGGCATCAAGACGGTGCAGCCCTGAGTCTCTTCGGGGATCTTCATACGTGCGGCTGCTGCTTGGACCGAGCAGCTCTCTCTTGGGAAAGTGCGGCCACCAAAGCCCTTGTAGCCAGGTGCGAGGGCACACACCTGTGTGCTCCCAGCACTCTGGGAGGCTGAGGCAGGAGGACTGAAAGCTCAAGCCTGGGTGACTTAGTGAGGTAGAGCCCTATCTGAGAATGAAAAAGTACAGAGAAAGGCCTGGGCTCCACACAAATAAAGATGATGATTGATGATGATATAAAAATCTTGCCAAGGCTGAGCATTATTTGAGCTGCAAATATGCCAGTGCTGTGGGACCTTTATGTGCAGCCTACAGGCTCTGTGGAGGAAGGAGAGAGATCGTTTAGATCCTGTTTCCTACCAAGCATGCAGTGTGAGTGGGAGAGGGTCTGCCGCGGAGCACCCCAGTAGCTCTCTGTCCTGTGTGGCCTTTCAGGCACTATTGTGTTTATGTGGCCACCTGTTGTGGAGAGAAGTAGGGTCAGAAAACAAATGCAGGGTCCAGGGCGATAGCTCAGCAGTGTAAGTGCCTGCCTGGCAAGCAGAAGTTCCTCATAGGGAACTTCATTTTCTGAGGGGACAGCTGCTCAGTCCAAGCAACAGCTACGCAGTTGGAGGCATCCTGAGTTCGATGCTTGGCACCCCCAGAAAGAAGCGCAGAGCCTCTGGGGACATTTCTGCGCCCCTTACCTGCCGAGGGAGTGCATTTTCACTGTGCTTATCTCCCAGGCTAGAGGCAGCCTTACTCTCTGGCAGGCAGAACAGTTATCTTTGAAGAATGTCAAGGGCCCGTGAGCAGCTAGTAGGAACGTTTGGACCATTCAGAACCGTGATTTATAGTAACTCAGATTCTCTGCTGCTTAGGCAAAGGTGCAGAGCTTGGGGAGGCTGGATTCCTAGGCGACACCCACTTGGATGATGGCTGCTTGGAGGCTCTGGGCAGCACAAGGCAGCCCACCTCCTCCTCTGGACTGTCCAGTAGATGCAACCGCTTGAAGGACCCTGGCTTCACACCCGTGTTCTGTCGACTGTCCTGTGGGTGGAAGGTCGTCCACACACAGATAAAGTCCCTGCGTGGGTGGTGCAGCCTTGTTTGCTGCCCCAGATGTGTGGGTACACACCTGTGTGGGGCTGCCCCAGATGTGTGGGGCTTCAGGGCTGCACTCACAGATTCTGGCATCCCTGCTGGCGCAAGGCCAGGGCACAAAGGGACCCTTGGCGCTCCTGGGCACTTGGGGTCTCCCATCCCTGTGAGGCCGTTGGGGGAGAATGGCGGAACTCTAGTGTATGCCTTGCCATGGAGAAAGGGAAAACTAGCTTAAGGTTCAACTTGATGTTTTGTTAAATATGTAACTCAGTACAAAGTGCAGAGTGGCTATCTTAGGACTCATCCGGCCCAAACTCAACTGGTCACTTCCTGTCCTGGTGGCCCTGATGGACCTTTATGGCCCTTTTAAGGAAAAGGACCTCACTTCTACCTGTTTCCAGGTGCAAGGGGAGGGTCCTCTCAGTGGAGCCACTGATGAGAAGGGGCCCCTGTCCCAGCAGAGTGCTGTTTGCCAATCCACTACCCCAAGAACCTGCCCGAAATGCCCCAGGTCAGCTGCAGGAACCCCCACTCTGCAGTCTGCACGTGCACTGACGTGGCTCAGACACTGTCCCTCCTAAGGTCCACTGTGGTCACCAGTACATGCAACTCCACCTAGCAACCCTATGATGGGCTTTCCTAGACCATGGTGACTGCATCATGATGCCCACTGGCCAAGGCTGAGTCTATGGGCAGTGCTAGCACTGCCGGCTCCCTGGGGACCTGCCTGTCAGCTCAGAGTGAATCCCGAGCCTGCAGGGCCTCATGAGACACTGAGGCCAGAGCTGATGTGCGCGCTGACACTCCATCTCCAGAGAAAGTTGCATAGACAGGAGCAGTGCAGGGTAGCACTTGAGAGGAAGGAGAGGTGTGTGGGCAGTGGTGGCCAGGTGGCCGAAGGGACACTGTCAGAGGAGCTTTATCCCTCCCGACTTGGGAGTCTACAGGGCGGGGTCCCCAGGGGACTGCATGCTCTGGAAGCTGCCTCCTCGTCTGCACCCTGGTGCCTTGCTGAGCCCAAGCCTGCACAGGGGTCTGGGAGTGTCCATGTGGTTAGGCAGCTCAATGACACCCTGCCTCAAAATAACACATTAAAAGAGTTTCAGATTAGTTTAGTGTGTGGGCCTGGGTTCAATCCGTGGAATTTGTGAGCGGCAGCTGTGAGAACAGAGATCATCTGGGCGTGGTACCACGATATCCAGGAGATGTGGTAGAGGGAGCTGCGGCCACGAAGCCACCACAGCGCTCTCCCACTCTGGGTGGCTTAGGTGTGGCTGAGGCAAGGAATGTGACGAGGGACACAGCCCTGACCTTGGGCTCCAGCTCGGGGTCCTGCCTGCTCATGGACAGCTGGTGTTAAAGGAGACAGAAATGCAGATGGAAACCTGTGAGATGTGAGCTCATTCCTGATGAGGCTGTGCCCAGTGACAGTGAAAAAAGGCCTGTGTAGGAGGGTGACAAGAAGCAGGTTGGGGCCATGCTGACCACAGAGGCAGTAGAGGCTGCCTAGGCCACGGGTCAGAGCCTGGCCGAGGTAAGGCGCAGAGAGCCACCTGGGGTCACTGCCATCTCCCTGCTGAGCACCTGTGTGCATCAGCTGTACCCCCACATCTGGCCCCTCTGCCTTGAGCCAAGGAGCTAGGATGGATGATGTGAGATGCACCCCAGGAACTAGCTCTGGGGACTCATCTTGAGCTGTGGCCTCCAGTCCTCCTCAGAACAGACCAGGCCCTGCTACCTGGCTGCGTTCTGAGCAGAATGAGGCAGGCCGGCCAAGGGCAGCAGCGACTCAGCCACCCGCTTTCCCATGAATCACTGCAGCATGCTGCTGCCTTTGCAGATGCTCGGCTCCATCTCAGCCCTGAGAAGGCTGCTCCCTCCCTCTCTCCATCCTGGGTAAGACCAAATTTTGTCTCCCAAGGAAAAGCTGCTGTACTCCAGGCTTGGACCATGTTTATGAGCAGCCGGAAAGAGCCTGTCTGGAATCTCAACAATAAAAGCAAACCTGCAAACTAGGATCCCAGGGCAGTGAGTCTCCATTCAGTCTTGTGAAAAGCTCTGGAGCAGAAGCTGTTTTTAAAGGTGCACAGAATATGCCCCACAAGAGGAAACTCTAGACATGGTTGATTTGGAAGCGCAGGGTGAAAGTTGCCCTGTCCATTTGCTTTGCCACTTTGTGCTTTCTGTGAAAGCGCAGACACAGCCAGGAAGGCAGCTCAGGCCTGCGGATGTGGGTGCGCAGTGCTCATGGGGGGCGGGGGGGGGGGAGCGGACATGGGCTCCCGGGTGGCCACGGTCTGGGGGCCGGGCACCCCCCTCACTCTACAGCCCCCAGAGCAGACAGCTTGGGCAGGACCCAAGACTTTCCTTGGCCTAAGCCTCAGTGGCATGCAGGCCTTTGTTTTGCATCTCAGATGTCGTAAGATCGCTTAATTGTCTGCAGTCCAGTTCACACTTTCCCAAACCCAGGAAAATCTATAGAAGACCACTCCCACGTCACCAGAAAGCAGGCCGGGGGCGGCTGCGTCTGTAATTGCTGGGTTTCCGCGCTGCTTCCTCTTCCTGTCCAGAAGTAGAATTTCAAATCCTGCTTTTCAGGCTTTGTCTGGGGCCCATTGCAGCCCCTTCCTTTTCTCCTGCCGCCCGCTGGCCCTTGGCCACCAGGCTCTGCACAATGACCAGCTGGCCCTTGGAAGCTCCTGGGCCCAGGTGTAGAGTAGCTGGAGCGGCTGGACGCCAAGACGGGTGATTTCACTTTCCCCAGCTCTGTGCAGAAATGAAGGGGGCTCAAGTGCCTACAGAAGGGGCTTCTCTGAGTGGGGTTTTGGGGGCCTTCCAGACCTGCAGCCACTTCTGTTCTTGGAAACGTCACTGTCACTCTGCCCCTTTCCACTTGTACCCCAGGAACTGATTCAGAAAGCATAGAAATTGGATTTGGAATTGCTGAATGCTAGCGGACAGCTGCCTGCGCCCTTCCCAGGAGGTGCTGCCAGCTGGGTGGTGCCGCAGCCCTGCTCCCCTGGCTGGGCCTGGCCGGGCCCTCAACACCAGCCGGCTCACGCTCACCCTGAAGGGCACCAGAACCAAAGCGTGCGCCTCGTCCTCGGGGTGCTCTGAGGTCTGGGCTTCAGAGCAGCTGCCCCACGGGTGGGTTCAGCCTCGTGCTCTGCACCATACTTTTTTTTTTTTTTAACCTCACACATCTTTTTAATTACCTCGAATTCTAGTTTCCTGAGCCTGTTGTGGCCACTGATTGACATAGGCTCCCAGCAGGACACATGGGGTTGCTTGGACAAAGGCCACAGTGATTGTTAGTCATTTTGCAGTCCCCTAAAACATGGTCTGAAAACCTGAAAATGTTGGACTCCTCAGAGCAAATCCAGTCTTGTACAAGTGAGGTCCTCCGTGGGAAATGCCAGCTGGCATTGCCTGAGGAGCGAGTGAGTTTAGTTAAGTGAGTTAAAGTAAGACAAGATCAAACACAGACAAGTGCGAACCTGCCAGGCGCTTTCCAAGCCGCGTTAGAGAGCCTTTCGGGATGAGACTTGTCTTTCGCATTAGCCCACCACATGAAGAGACGTGCCAGCGCCAGCAAGGGGGATCTCTCCACAGGCAGGGGGAGGGGGGCTCAGGCCCTTGGGGTGGGCAGCCGTGAAGGCACTGTCCACGTGCCCTCACCCACTGGGTGGCCCTTGAAGGCAATGACGGGTGAGGCACAGCCTGAGAGAAGTTGAGTGGGGGGGTGCACTCTCCTGGGAGTGGCCCACAGGGCTGGAGTTGAGCCCAGGGAGTGGCCCAGCTCACCAGCCTACTGAGATGCCCTCGGCCGATGGACACCAAGGCCCTGGGCAGCAGGCAGCAAAGCCACTCTGTGAGCTTCCTCAGCAAACTATCTGGCACACAAAAGTGCCCAAGGCCGTCTTGCAGCCAAGAGCCCTAACATCCTGGCACAAGGTGATTCCCCTCGACAGGGACCCAGCATGGGGTGACTATGGCTCTAGTCAGGTTTGTCTCCTTGCCTGGGATTTCAAATACCTACCTTACTCTAATGGGCTGCTGAAGGGTCATCAGGGACCCGTGAGAGTCCAGAAGGCCACAGGGACAGGAGTCCGGGCTGCAGTGGAAGCAGGAAAGCCAGGTGCCTGGGGCAGCCAGGAGGTTTCTGCCAGCCTGCAGTATGGAGTCAAAACAAACGAACACCTGGTCAGGCATCTGGCACACACTCTGCAGGGGCTCCAGCTGGTCTGGACACAGCTCACATCAGGCCTGTGGCCACAGGGCTACAGCTATTCCAAGCAGAGACCTTAAATGGGCTGAGGTCTGCCTGCTGCTTCTAGGTTGGTACCTAGCTGGAAAACAGGAAGCGGTGGGTGTGATAGCACTTGAAATGTGATAGCTTCACAGTCCTTTCACAGACTGAAATTGTTGTCTGGGACATTTGTCATGGATCAGCACCACCTGGTAGGGGATAAGGGTTGGTACTGGCCCAGTGCACCCCGATAGCAGGCTGAACCTCACAGTTAGCCACAGCCCCAAGCTCCTGGGCTCCGGCCCTCCCCACCCTGTGGTAGGACCTCACTCATCATGTTGGCACAGGAAGAGAAAATTAGCGCCCCATGGACTCTGAGTGATCACACAGTATCCCTGCAGACCAGGATGCATGTGGGGACGAGAGGGGCAGGTGAAACTTGGACGAGGACAAGGTATGGAAAGCGCTGATTGGTCAGCAGAACAGTTCCCAGGCAGTTTGGAAAAATTTGTTACCTAACCCTGAGTTCCATAGAAAGTTCAGTGAATGAAAACAATTCCTTCCCTAAACACCCTGACTAATGGTGACGTGGTGCTGAGCATCCCGCTGAGGCCACGCCATGCTTGTGGTGACTAAGTGCGAGAGTACAAGGGCCGGGCAGAGGGAGGGCAGAGCTCAGGGCTGTGTTAGCCAGGGCCTCATGCCGCGAGCAGGCTCCTGGTCACGTCATCCAGCTCCCAGAGCTTCCTTGTCTCCTGCAGGGTGCCCCAGCTGCAGCTCAGGCCCTGGCCCAGCCCCGCCCACTGCACGGAGGGCTCCAGTTCCATGGCCCTGAGTGTGCCACCTGGGGTGTGTGTGAGCGGCATGGTTGTACCTGCCTTCTCTGCACATCCCAAGGGCCAGGGGACTCCTCCAAAGGTCTCAACAAGGAAGTGGTATCTCCCCCATCAGCCGGTTACCCGACAGGACACCGCCCAGAAGGCCAGTTTCTGTTCAGCACTCCTGTTCCCCAGGTCCTAGGATGTCAGTTCAGGTACAAGTGTTCCTGAGTGCGCAGCTCTGACCAAGACCACAGGGGCTTGCTGCACAGCAGGGCTACATCGGGCTCCGGGATTTTTTCACACGCATTAACAGGATATTCTGAGACTTTTCTCCATGGCATTTAATAATGTAAAAGATGTTTAACTGAGTACTTAATTTCGATTTATGTGCAATTTATTTAATAGACCCTTAGTATTGGACACTGAGCAAATCTGAACTAGTTCTTAGAACATCTGCATTTGTAATGTTTAAAGCGTCAACTTCAATGCAATGCGTTGTTAGGGTCTGCAGCTAAATGGCCCCCTAAGGCCTCGTAGGTGTGAGGGTGACAGGTTGTGGGCTACTGTGCCAGTTGCTGGACTAGCTGTGGGCCAGCTCATGGCTGATGTGGCTTAGGAGGCAGCCCTGGTTGGAAGGAGTCCCAGAAGGGTGTCTTCTCATCCTGCTCCTCTAGGCCTGGCAGCCATCCGGGACCAGCCCACTCCAGCCAGCCCTCTTTCCTATTCCTCTGCCTTGGGAGCCCGCATGCCTGGACTGAGCCCATTGAAACTTGGATCAAAAATAAACCTCTCCACCTTTAGGTTGTGGAAATCAGGCATTTTGTCCCAGCGTCAGGAAAGCAAATACATGCGCTCATTTGTGGTTTTGGTATTTTTTCTAGCATTATTTTTTTAAATTAAATATGTTCTCACTTTTATCAAGCTTGAAAAAAAAGGTTGTGTAGAAATAATGAAAATTTGAGCCTTTCATTTATATAATTATTTACAACTTCGTTCATTTATAGTATTATTTTCAAATGAAAATTTAAATTATATAAAAACACATATTAGAATATCACAAAGCCTCTACTTAGAAGCATCAGTAAGTGTACCAAGCACTTGTGGGGCACAATCTTTTATAACTCTGCATTAGTTTTGTGGAGAGGGCCCATTGAAATTTTACGTCATCTGCCTGGATTATTATAACTACACTAGGCACATTGCCCACACAAAATAAATATTCAATCAATAGCTGCTATTTTTGTGAATTTCCACTTAACAAATATTTGTCGTCCCACACATTACATTTAAGAAGTTACGTTTATCATCATCTAATATTTGAGCTATTCTATCTTCTAAAAATAGATTTGAGAATTGATCACAGGATGGAAAAGTGACTCAGGGCCCTTAAAACTCAAGGGCTTCCTGGAAGTCTCCTAGGAGGTGTGGGCCCTCGGACCTTCAGGCTTGGTGCTTCCACGCCCCTCCCATTCCACTGGGAGGGCCCCAGTGATTTACTTTCCTGGAATCTGCCAATGGCAGCCTGGCTTCCTGTGTCCTCTTGCTACAACCTGCCGGGAGCTTTACCAGGTAGCTCTACTGGTTGGGCCTGGTGTGGCCCAACTGGACAGGAGAGTCTCTGGGGTCCTTGAGGCAGTCATGCAGTGTTAGGGTTTTAGTTGCTTTGCTGTTGTTTGATTTGCATTTGGTACTGGGAATTGAACCCAGGTCCTTGTGCTTAGCAGGCTGGCACTGTGCTGCTGAGCTATATCTCCAGCCCTGGGGTTTTATCTCAAAAGGCAGCAGCTTGTATGTGGGCAGATGCATGCACCCGGCCTCACTAACCTCCACATCTGAAGCTTTGCACCAAATGTTCCCGAGCAAGGATTTGCACTGTGTGCAGTAGACAGAACAGTGGGTTCCTGGTATTGTTCTAACGTTGCCCACTGGAAGTTGGAACACATCTAACCATGCAAGGAAAAGGACTTTACGCATCATGGGAAGGCGAAGGCCTGACAGTGTGGGTTCAAGAGGGACAGGCATTTTGCCAGCAGCTCTGGTGGTGCAGTGGCTCCCCATGCTCAGGCCCCAGCAGTGTCTGGGCCTCCCTGCTTCTGCCCTGAGAAAGCCAGCAAGCTGTCCAGGCCCGTGCCATGTTGTTCATGCTTCCTGGAACTCTTCACAATCAATCCAGTTCTAAGAAGGCCCAGTGCACACGCCTATAATCTTGGCACTCTGGAAAGCTGAGGCAGTATGACTGCAAGTTTCAGCTCAGCCTGGGCAGCTGAGTGACTTATGGAGGCCCAGCTGTGCTTCCACGAAAGCTGTGTCCAGGGATTTACTCCTCATCAGGGCAGTAGGAGAGCAGAGGCTCTGGTCTGCCCAGAACCTCAGAGTCTGTACTCAGCAGTTCTGGCAACTCGCATCCCCATAGCCCGAGAAGCGCTCATCTAAAGAGCTGCCACACGAACACTGCTGGGCCCCGGTGGCCAGGTGAAGCATCTGTCTGCCTCCTGCACACCTGGCTGGAGCCTGGTGTGCTGTGCTGGACAGGAGGCTCCTCCTCCGCTCCTCCATCATGTGGCTGCTCTGAGAGTTCCGTGCTGCCCAACGGCCTTCTGCAGTCTCCAGGGCATCCCAGAACGCTGTGCTCAGAGTGAGATGATACCACCCACCCCAGAGCTCCCTCTGCACACAGGTGGCCCAAAGGGGCTTATTTATGACCTGACTCTTCCCGCTTCCGTCTGAGTAACCCAGCCTACTACCTGGGTATTGAGCAGCTTTACTGATGACAGAGGAGTCTTTTTCTCAGTTTGACAAATAATCACTTCCATCCTTTCATTTGAAAGTTATTCACTCTGGGAGAGAAAAGAATGCTGTGCAATAACGAGGGTGTGTGTACAGGAAAACCCACTTCAGGGCCATCCGCACCTCTGCTGCTCAGCGGGCCGGGTGTGGGAAGAGGGCACCTGCAGGTTTGAGACCACCTGCCTGGACCCAGCTCTGCCCGGCTAAGCCCAGGGCCATAAGTGGGTGCACATGGCGCCGACTGCCCCCCGGGAACATCACCGATGTGTCCTAGAGCTCTTGGGGGCTGTCCATATTGTATGTTCACTGGCTCTGCCACCTGAAGATTTCAGAGACATTATTCTCATTGCTCTGGAGACGAAACAAGACAGGAATGAGCCAAAGGCCCTTCCGGTTAGAAGTTGCCAGGTGTCATTTTTGGGAGATGAGATAACGCTGCTCTCTGTGGCGTGAATTACCTACCTGTTGCAAGCCAGGATTTGCTGAACTGGCGTGCAGGGCCGGAGGGAAGAGATAAGTGAATCTCCTAGTGAGAGGTCATCTGTTTTGAAAGCCTGGAAGATTCCAGGAACAAGATCCAAGCGTTACGACACAGGGAAGTGTCCCAGACAGTGTAGGGTAAGACGTCTCCAGTGTAAGATGTAAACAAAAACTCCCCACACTGCCCTTCTGGAATATCCTAAGTGAGTGCTTAGAAGTTTATGGCCATGAATAGGAGTGAAGATAAAACCCTGATATCAAAGAGACAGAGGACTTCCCTCACAGGCGTCGCTGGCAAGGACACAGCTCCCTTCCCTGAAGCTTCAGCCTCCCGGGAGCTATTTCCAGAGGAACTGCTCCTCAGATGATGGCAGCATGGCCCGCCTGGCATCCTGTGTCGTGTGTGCCATCACACTGCCCTCAGAGGGAGCTGAGAGGCTCTGCCTGGAGGTTGTGTTCTTCCGGGTGCACACAGCGCCCTGTTCTCTCTCTCCACTGTTCTCTCTCTTCCACTCCCTGTCTTTGCCCAGCTACCACCATCAGTCAACTTCTCGTTTGGGGAATTATCAAATGCTGCTGAGAAATGTGGCCTATGGGAGCAGAGTGGACGCTGCTCCGCTTTGCTTTCTCTTTGTAGTTCTGGGGGTTAAACTCATGGCTTGACCATTGAACTATACTCCTAGCCCTTTTGAAAACGTTTTCTTTTGACACACAGTCTTGCTGAGTTTCTGGGGCTGGTCTAGAACTTGTGATCCCTCTGCCCCAGCCTCCCCGAGTGTCCTATCCTAGCTGGCTATCATGGGTGGCTTGCATTATCAAGCCTTCCAGGGCAATGCCAACTCAAAGTGAATGTTCAAAACACATGTACGTTCTAGAACGGGAACGTGGTAGAGTGATGTACTCAGCTGTGGACCGCTGTTCAGTCTTGAAGAAACACTTTTGTATCACTGGAGCTGACTGGAGGTTGGGGCACCCACACGTGGTGTCTTCTTGTCCAGGCGCCCCTGGGCACTGGCCATTGTCAGCTCGGGTTGTTCGGGTGCAAGTCTCTTGTCCACATTCAGGTTTTTCCTTGGTTGTTACTTCCACAGAAGCCTTACAGGAGGTGCAGAGTCTACTTCTAGGCAGGGAGGGAGCAACTTACTGAGGCTCCCTGGCAGGATGAAGAGGCTCTGCGCAGCCACGTCCAGGCCTTGCCCTCAGTCCTGCTGCACAGATAAGGCCTTGGGCCCTTGTCGGGACAGTGTGTGCCTCTGGGCACCAGCTCGAGGCTTTGCCTCTATTCCTCCCGCTCCGTGCCCTCTGCTGGCCTGCTCCCCTGCCTGCTGTCCAGTACCATGCTGCTCTTCACTCCTGGCCAAGCTCTCCTCCACCCTCAGAATGCCCCTCAGTCTGTCTAGCCTGGGCGCCCCCTCCGCAAGCTGCACCCTTGCTCCCACTATGCCTGCTTGCGTGCAGGCTGGAGCATAGCTCTCGCATGTCCCTCGCCCTGGGGAACTGCTCCTTTAAACCCTGGCTCCGTCATCTGTACAGTGAATTTTGCCAGTGCTGGGACCCACTGCTTTGCATTTAGAAAAACCTGATCCATGTCAGACTTGACTGGTGGACAGTTCACAGTGGCACACCCTTCTGGGTAGCCTGTGTGGAGGGTCACTTTAGAGGGGTGGCCAGGGTAATCTGTGACTAGCAAGATCCAATGAAGCTAGTGGTAAATTGAGATTTTTCACTTTAGAAATGCCACAGAAGAGAGAAAAGCTACCCACCTAAGGCTTTGCATTTTTAGACTGTGGCTGGAGTGTCATGCCTGGAAAAGCAGAAGATGGGGTTCAGACCCTTCCTGGCATGACCTAGCAATTCCCAGAGTGTGACAACATTGTAGTCAGGGCCAAGAAATGAAAGACTCATTCTCTGAGACGTAACCACCTGGTCAATCGATGAAGAAATTAGTTGCCAAAAGGTTGTCATTCCCCTTACAAACAATTGTGAAGAACATTACAAATGCTGTCTCTGCTCCAGGTCTGTGTCCTAGAAAGGACCCACTTTTCTGTAAATTCTTGGCATTCGTACTTTGTTTTCACTGTAAAGCCTGCTAGGAAATTTCTCTCTTGGAACTTGCAGCGTCTCCTGGTAAAATGTCGTCAGGGTCTATGTGCACCGTTACAGTTAGAAGCCACAGCCTGGGGTTCCCACTGCACCTCCTGGCCTGAGGCCCTAAGGGAGCCCTGTAGGGTTGCCGGGTCTCTCTCAAGTGGCGTCCCTGTAAATGCAGATGCAGCATCTGAGAGCAGGAAGCAGTAGGGAGTAGAGCGTGTGTGTTGGGGTAGGGGATAAAGGTCTAGAGGCGCTGGTCTTTCTCTGCTCACAGCTAGAATTAAAACAGTGTGTGTACACAGGAACATGTGTGCTTGTGCATGTACACATACATGTGCATGTGTGTACTTGCATGAGTGAGTGAGGACTTGTCGTTCTACAGTCTAATGGGGAGGGCGCATGAAAGATAGGGGTTTGGTGCATGGCTAGTGTTACAGCTGGTACTTAGTGTGCCCAAGGTGCCGGTTCAGTCCGCGCCACCAGAACAGCAACAGGAGGGAGAGAAAACAGAAGAAAGGCAGCAAGAGGTGCCGCTAAGGAGGAGTGAAAGCCTCGCTCCAGAGCAGCCGTAGCTGTGCAGTGCTAGGGCTTGTTCATGTTTTCCCTGCCGTGCGCATAAGAATCTCTGTGCCATTCCACACTTCTTCAACCAAACCTAAAAGCTCTGTTTCAGCATGTTTCATTGACAGCAATTTTTTTTTTTCAAATCTCTACCAGGTTCCTACAGGGTAAATTAGCTGTGAAATTGACTGAATAATTCCTGGGAAAGCCGAAAGCTGCCTGGAGGGTGGCCCAGGCCCGGCAGACCTGTCTGAGGCCACTGCTAAATTTCTAGATTTTCAGAAGTGCAGTGTTGAGCCCTAAGGTCACAGGGATGTTTGAGACACCCACTGCGACTTTCAGTGGAACAGTGGCAGGGCGCATGGCAGTGGCATGGTCACGTTGTCGTTGTCACATGGGCCACAGCAGTCAGCCACTGTCCTCCCATGCATCCCTCTTCTCTGGAGCTGGACACCACTGGACAGCTCATGCCAGGGCTTCCCGTGCCCACAGGAAAACACTAACTCACAGTCCCTTCACAGCTCCACGTTCAGTAAAGCTCTTTTCTGTTCTTAGCCATGTTTTGCTGGTTTTTAAGGACATCATTTAATTCCACAGGATGCAGTACAGCCTGGAGAGAGAGGTTCTTAAAAATAAATCAAGCATATGCCACTGAAACAGCATATGCTAAGGGAAAATGCCTCCAGATTAAAATCTAAAAGTCTGTGGTCTTTGAAAGTTACAAGCTATTGCTTCAGACTCCATGCCCCCAGCAGAGGGCACATCACCTGTCACCTAGCAGGCCGCAAGCCCCTCCTCCTCACAAGCTCTGGGCTGCAGCTCTCCCCTGCACGCACACTGACCCAGACGGGCTCAGCCTCACAGGCTGATGCTTGCCGATAAGCCACGCAGCTCTGCTCTTCATGTTGAGGAACTCATGAACTCACATATAGCCATAACAGGTAGCAGAGAAATCTCATCATCCTTCTGTCATTCCCCCATGGGGCTCATCTGGCACTGGCACATCCCACATCCTAGCGGGGTGCTACACTGGTACAGGGCATTCACAGCATCCTCTAACATAGGGTCCCCCACCATTCTCTTATAGCCATACCCTCCAGGTGCAGCAGGTATTTGAAAGAAACCTATCTGCTTCTAGTTGCCCCTCAAGTGAAGTCCGTGGAGCCTCTCCCAACCCTGAACTCCAATCTCTCCTCCACGCCCCTGCTCTTGGCCTGGTCCTGCCCAGGCTGTGCTGGCCACGTGGCCCTCTCCCCCACCTCAGTGATCAGGCTCCTCTCCTCCCAGAGCTCAGCCCAAAGGCCACTTCCTCCAGGAGCCAGCAGGGACCTCTCAGTCTAGGGTGGATTCCACACCCCAGCACCCATGGTAGAACTCCACGCAGATAGGACTGAGTCACACAGGACACCTCATCCCTTTGGAAGGAGGAACTTGGGGCCTGGTTAGAGGTCATCAGCCTGCAGTGACACCCATACTAACGTAAAGCAAGATCCTGGTGTAGACACCTGGCGGTGGAACCCACAGGTGTCACATGAGGACATTCTGCATATATGCATGTATGTGTGTGTGCATACACACACACACGCATGCACACACATAGAGCATGGATGAGGAAGAAAATCGTGCTCTGAGGTGCCCTGTGCTGCAATTCATTTGCAGACCTGTTGCATACAGATATGTTGAGCCATTATGCAGAGCCAATGTGCAGAACAAATGTCAGAGCAGGTGTGTACAGCAGGTGTGCCGAACAAATGTGCAGGGTAGGTTGAACAGCACGTGTGCAGAGCAGGTGTGCAGGGCAAGTGTGCAGAGAGCGTGTGCATGGCAGGTGTTCAGCGCAGGTATGCAGGGCAGATGTTCAAAGCATGCATGCAGGGTTCAGGGCAGATGTGCAGGGCCAGTGTGCCGAGGAGGTGCACGGCAGGTGTGCAGGGCAAGTGTGCAGGGCAGGTGTGCAGGGCAGGTGTGCAGGGCAAGTGTGCAGGGTTCAGGGCAGACACGCAGGGCAAGTATGCAGAGCAGGGGTGCAGGGCATGTGGGCAGGGCTAGAGTGTAGGGCAGGTGTGCAGGGCCAGTGTGCAGGGCAGGTTGCAGGGCCAGTGTGCAGGGCAGGTGTGCAGGGTTCAGGGCAGATGTGCAGGGCAAGTATGCAGAGCAGGCGTGAAGGGCATGTGTGCAGGGCAGGTTGCAGAGCCAATGTGCAGGGCCAGTGTGCAAAGCAGGTGTGCAGGGTAGGCATGCTGGGCAGCTGTGCAGGGCCAGTGTGCAGAGCCAGTGCCATGGCTCCAATCGCAAGACCTGTTCCTCAGTACATTCCCTGTTAGGTTGACTTTTACATAGCTTAAGTATTAGGTAGCCCTGAAATGGAGGATGTAGATGTTTTGCAAGTGTAGACAATGAGGCATTTTATAAATACTGTTTTGTTTGTAAGGGGATGAAAAGTATTGTAGGAGGAGGTGTATAATTTACTACAGAATAGCCACAAGCCTTTGGCAAACCCCCCCACATCCCCATTTAACCTCCAGGTGGCACTGAACCCCAAATGGGCGGGTGTGGAGCACAGCATTGTCTGGAAGGAGCACCATTCCCAAGTGCGCTGGGCACACTCTGTTCCCACACCACACAGGAGCCCATACAGGAGCCACCACTCGGTGGCACGGCTTGTGGCTCCGACGCAGACGCAGCCAGGGACTGCTGGGTTCTGCTCACCTTTTGGGTTGGTTCCTAAGATTAAACTACAGCTGCAGCTAGTCCTGTCAGGAGGATCTGGATCTCATTAGGAGAGCGGAAGTGGGAGAGGATCCAGTCTTCCCTCCCCCACACCAAACGCCGCAGCCTTCGCAACTGCCTCAGCGCAGTCTGCATCTTCGGAACGTAAGCCTGATGTGCTTTTTCCGTGGAGGAAGCGCAGCCACTCTTTCCGAGGGGGAGACCCGAATCATTGCTCCTTCCTCCCTCCCTTGCCTCCGCCCACGAGGCAGCTGTAGCTCTCAGCTAAGAGCCGAAATGATTGTGAAAGGTAACTGAGCTGACAAAGAAATGCTTGTGTGGAAGACTGCCGCGGCTTCAGGGTACGAAATCGTACGTCATGTGGGCCCTCAGCAGCACGGCACTGGCTCAGGAAGGGCCTGTGTGCCCTAGGAAATGACCCCTCTGCCACAGGCCCCCACCCGCCTGCAGTGGAGGTTTGGCTATGTTCCAAACTAAACAACTTTGGGGCAAATTGAGCTAACACATAAAAGACACCATTTTCCACTTCTCTGATTGCCTACCCCAATCGCCAACAGTCAGCTTGCAGGGGGAGTAAGATGCCTCCCTGCGCCCACGTCACAGATCCCTGAAGTTGTCATGCATCAGCGCTGGCCTCAGCCGCCCCACAGATGCTAGATCATCACCAGGCCCCAGGGTGCTGGCCGGCAGTGGCCCGGTCCCCTTCCCCCTCCACAAGTCCTGCCAGACAGGACAGGGCCACCAGCCCGGGTTGCGTGGAAACACCCCAGGTGTGCAGCTTTTGCTGGAATGGGTTCTGGGCTCCTCCTCACTCGCGGGCTTCCCAGCGCCAGCAGCGGAGGAAGCCCCGTTCATTGCGGTGCTTCCCGGCCAGCGCCCTGTGCGCTCACTGAACAGAGCCTGCGCTTTGAAAGACGCTTCTGAGAATCCAAAGCAGCACGTGTAGGCAGCTTAGTGGCAGGCACCCGTGCCCCCAGCATTCTGGGAGGCTGAGGGGAGGATCGCAAGTTCTAGCCCAGCTCAGGCACCCTGGCAACAGAGTGAATCTCTTTATCTCAAAATAAAACGTTAAGAAGGCTGGGCAGGCAGTGCAGCGGGAAACCCCCGGGTTCAGTCCCTACTTCCACCCCTCCCCATTTTTTTTTTTTTTTTTTTTTTAGGTAGCTCATGTGTCTCCTTGTGACTGGTCTCTAATCATCCCTGAGAGAAAAAGAAATTAAAATAATTTCTTACTAAGAGATAAGGAAGTCCGCGTAAATATCAGTCTAAAGTTATTGGCCCAGGGGGGCCATGGAGATAGCTCAGTGGAATAAGTGCTTGCCTGGCAAACACAAGGTCCTGAGTTCAATCCCTAGTACTACACATAAATAAATAAATAAATAAATAAATAAATAAATAAATGTATTGATCTGGGAAAACAGCTTCTTCTTAGTCTTTGTACTTGAATGTAAAGTTTTTTATAACTATATAGCGAAGAAGAAAATGGCAGATCCTCTTGGGCTCCTAATGTGTGCTGGGAATCCAAAGGCTAGCAGAGGGCTGAGCAAAGGCACTGCCTGCTCGTCCAAGCCAGAGCAGAGTTCACATCCACCTGTGGGGAGGTGGCCCAGGACCGTGTCGTGACAGGGGCTGAGTCTCAGCCGCTGAGTGGGACCCAGGCCCGAGTCTTGGACCGTCCACCCCTGGCCGCCGCCATGTTGGTTGTCCCACTTCTTGCAAATGTGATTCAACTCTGTGAAAACCTTATGCATGATACCAACTCAGACACCTCCCTAAATCACCTTCATTGCTTGCTGAAGTTCTCAAAATAACTTAAGAAAAGGCAGGGGAAGCACAGCGTCCACTGGGGCTCCCCATGACAGGTTACCACCTAACAAGGACACGTGTGCTGAAGAGCACCAGATGCTTTCGCTGACAGCTGAGCAAGTGACGCACGGGGAGGCTGCCACAAGGAGGGAAAGAAGCCCACAGCCTGGGCTGGGCAGGCATGGGGCGGAGACCAGGAAGCCAGGAGGCCACACACAGGCCATCCCAGGACTGGGAGGGGACTCTGCTGGTGGGCACGCAGGAGGAGAGCGGCAGAAGCAGCAAGGTCCGGGCATCTGCCGGCTTGAGGACCAGGGCACGCACTGCACCTGCGTTAGGCTGAGGCTTTGGATCCTCCTGAGGCACAGCCTTGTCTGAGTAGCTGCTGCACAAAGTCTCAGCAGGACTCAGGCTCTAGCTGCTCAGCATGGCCCAGCAGGATGTGAGAGTCCCTCGTCAGAGCAGGCAGATGGGACATCACCGGTGGTACCTAAGGGCTGGGTGTCCATGGCCAGAGAGACAGTGCCCAGCACAACCTGCCATAGCCCACACACGAGGAAGCAGTGTCCGGGCCTGGCTCACCGCTCTGTACCTTCTACCAGCCCCCTCCTTACTGGGGAGGAAATAAGAAGGGCTGAGTCCTCAGAAAAGCCTATGGGAGTCTCGACCTAGTATCAGATCACCCCAGGGAGGCCAGTGTCTGGACAGTACAGATGGGGGGGGGGCTCTGTCTTACACTTCCTGAGCCCCTACCTGGCCCCGGGGGACCCTACTGCTGCTTGTCCCTACCCAACATCTTTTCCTCATCTACTTTCTGCTTGGGGTGACAGGAGTCCCATGTCTGAGCCTCAGAGAAGGCTCCAGCTCTGCTCTGGCTTGCACAGTGCCCCATGGAGCCCACATTTCTGCCTCCACAGTCCCTGCCTGTGCCCAGTGCCATGGTGTAGGTTAATCTGCAAGAGCCCCTGTGTGGCAGGTAGGGATAGCCACTCAGCAGCGTTGACACCAGGTGTGGGCTCAGTGCAGCTAAGAGCTGCCGATGCCCAGAGGGAGGAATTGCTGGGAGCGTCCTTGCTCTTAGAAAACAGAAACACAGACAAACAAACAAAAGCCAGCACTCCGGTATGAGCCTTCCCTGCACCTGAGAGACTGACTGCTCTGTGTTCAGACTCTGGGCTGTCACTCGCCTGGCCCCCACTGCGGGAGGCCAGCAGCTACTTCTGTGTATTGGTCCTCCGCAGTGCCCACTTAAACCAACAAAAATGTGTGTGGATTTATAGAGATGG
Source organism: Myocastor coypus (assembly GCA_004027025.1). Classification (NCBI taxonomy): domain Eukaryota; kingdom Metazoa; phylum Chordata; class Mammalia; order Rodentia; family Myocastoridae; genus Myocastor; species Myocastor coypus. The sequence continues at coordinate 22,864 of PVJA010015985.1, forward strand.
CCTTAAGAGATGAGTGTCTTTAAAAGTCAGTCACAGTGCTGTCCACCCAGTAGCTTTCCAGGGCCCCTAGGGACCTGGCTCCTCCTCTGCCTGGCTGGCTGCTCCTCCGCTCCTTTACAGTTGAAACCCAGGGACACGGGCTGCAGGACACCCAGGGAAGCAGGGCCGTGGTTGGGTATTCCGACTAGTTTCTTGGCTGGATGCTAAGCACTGACCAGAGGCCCTGGGAAGCGAAGCACAGAGACTGAAGCACAGATAAGCACTGAGACTGACTTAAAGTAAAGGTTGAAAACAGAGCATTGAAAAAGAACATCTGAACCACCTTGGGGGTAAAGGTGGATATGCACAGAACTCAGCGTCTCTCTGCAGACTTTTTTGCTCATAAAGAATTCCCAGCCCCACTTTCAGAGCAGAAATATTTTGTTCCTTGCAAAATACACATCTTTTCCAGAATTTTTCTCTATAACAAGAAATTATTCTTATTTTAAAAAATAAAACACACACACACACACACACACACACACACACACAGGTTGGGCCACTGGTGTTGGAGTCCCATCAAGGCCCCTCCTGAGTCCCCGTGGATCTGGTGTCCCTGAAGTCAGGCTGGTCAGGGTTCAGCTGCCAAACTCACCTGTCCCCACTCCTCCAGCTCCCTGGCTGCCCCTCCACGCCAGTGCTACCACAACCCTTTCCTCCAGGCCTGTCTCTCCTGTGGTGGTGGCCAGCTGACCCCTGTGCAAAGCTGCACTTCCAGCAGGTCAGCCTCTGGGCCTGGGCACAGCACCGTGGCCGCTTCCTAAGCCTCTCCTGAAGCAGAGGAAGAGCCCGGAGAGCTGAGGCTTCCAGAGCACACGTGGGTGCTGCCAGGAGCCTCCTTGTCTCTTTCTCCTCCTTTTCTGGCCCGAGCTACCGCCGTGCAGTAGCAGGCCTATCCGGGGAGGTGGCTGCACACGTTCAACGCTCCCTTGTGAGCCCTTCTCGTCTCCCCCTCCACATCGTGCCGTCTACGGAGCCTGCCTCCTGCTCCCCTGCTGTCTCTTTTTTCTTTGTTTATGATCCTTCTAGGTTTCTTGTGCAAACTAAAGCTATAGCCTTCCGAGTCTGGCTGGGTTCACCTAACACTGGCTCTGTCGGCTGACACCCCTACAGATGCAGGGTCTCACTCACTGTGGCTGGGTGGGCTGGGTCCCTGCCTGCAGATGCTGTGTTGTCTCTATTCACCATCTGCAATGGGCGTGGAGGCCGCTGTAAACGGCGTGCCAGCTTGCAGCGGTGCGGCATGTTCTTGGTCCCCCCGAGTGTGCCAGCAGAGCAGTAGCCAGCCAGTGTTTTCTGTATCTGCTGGTGGAGGCGCCTCAGTACGGATCTCCACAGTGGCTGCACCAGGCTCCCCCAGCAGTGCAGCCTATACACCCTGACTGGTAGCCATGTGTGCAGTCTCTGCGCAGCACCTCATCTGGAAGCTTCCTGCCTCCTGTCCAGGGTACTATGTCAGAGAAGCCACGGGCTCTAAAGAAGTGGTCATATACCCAAGGCTGAAGAGGCCAGGGAGGGGCAAGCGGTGTGGCTGACAGAATTTGTGTGAGCTGACCTACCCCTGCAGGGAGGCCGACGTGCGTGGGCAGCCAGGCTGCGAGGCAGGGAGCTGACTGCTAGGGTGCCTGAAGCTGCCAGTGCACCTCGTGCGGCGTGCTGTCTTTGTGTCATCACCTAAGCCATGTGTGGGACTCTGTGCTTTGCTTCCCAGGGCCTCTGGTCAGTGCTCAGCGTCCAACCAAGAAACATGTCGGAGTACCCAACCTCAGCCCTGCTTCCCTGGGTGTCCTGCAGCCCATGTCCCTGGGTTTCAACTGTAAAGGAGCAGAGGCAGCCAGCAAGGCAGAGCAAGAGCCAGGCCCCTAGGGGCCCTGGAAAGCTACTGGGTGGACGCCATCGCAGATCAGCAAATGCTGCTGCCTGAGGTCCTTGTGACCTCAACTTCATTTTCAGTAGCCCAGTAGCAGGCCAACTTCATTTCTGACTTAAGTGCCATTCAGCCACCTGCAGAAGTTGATTTGAGTGTGATGTGAGATTGCCAGTTTACAGAGCCATGAAGGAAACGGTTTTCTGGGGTGGCTGAAGCTGGGCAGGTGGATGTAGTGGTTGCTGCTACGGGAAAACCTCTGCACCCGCTACCCTCAAGAGCAGGGAGGTGGCTTTCAAGCCCACCGCGTGTCATTGCTGTGCGTAGGTCCCCTGTGGATAATAAGCTGGTCCCCAGAACAAGGACTCTCTTACTGCCCCACTCCTCTCACTGGTGGGCACTTGGTGACATCCGTGGACACATTCCATGGCTACGTCAGACTGCTGTCCAGAGGCTCAGCATCATCAGTGACTACCAGGCAGTGGACACGCCATGCAGGCTCAGCTGAACTCCACCCCCTGAGGTGTGAGGTCTCTGGGAGCCGGGACGAGGCGCACATTAGCCCAGGTCCTGTGGTGGCTTCTCCAGGGCAGTGGAGGGAACACCAAGTGGAAGCAGTGATGGACTTCCCCGGGCAGTTCCCCAAGTGTGAGTGAATCTGGGCTACTCTGGAGAAACCTGTTTAAGGATGTACTTAAGCAGTGACAAGATCTGCCCAGGCTTGTGGCAAGGAGGGTGTGTACCCCATCCTGGCACAGGGAGGCTGCAGAACCCACTCCATAAATCCAGCGGCACTTTACACTTAAAGGAAGCAGATTCTTCTTAATGTTCACTGAAGATGAACCAGAGACTTCTTTTCTACTTTTTCCAGTACCAATGTTTGAAAAGCAGGCCTCTGCACTAAGCTACATCTCTGGAACATTTTAGTTTTTAAGACTTGATAAGTTACTAAATGGCCCAAATTGTGCCCAAACTTACTGTTCCTATCTCAGCGCTGGGGTTGCAAGCGTGGGCAGCTAGGCCCAGCTTCTGAAGAAAAAGAATAAAAAGCCAGATGCTAGGTCAGCCCTAAATGTCTCAGGATAAAACACAGAAAACTTCCCTTACTACATGCACCTGGCTCTGTCACAAAAACTAAGTGCAACAGAGCAAGGTTAATCTCAGAAAACGCCATGCTAAGAGGGGCCTTCCACAGACCTCCCCCGACACAGCTGCATGAAGCTCTGAGTCAGGCAGGAGAGCCGGTAGACAGGAGTCAGAACTGGCCTGCCTTGCATGCAAAACCAGCAGGCTGGCCGCCAGCAGGGTCCTCTCTGGGAGGGGCTTCAGGCCCACAGATACGCCTGTGCATTTGCAGAAACAGCAAGCGCCTCACCCGCTCACACGGAGCGGGACCTGCTGCAGCCACCGAGAGCTCCCGCTGACGTGCAGTCAGGCGTGCACCAAGTACCTTGCTGTGAGGCACACCCAAGCCAGATGGGAGAGTAGCAGAGAGGGGTCGGAGTGAGTGCAGCAAGCGGCACGTCCGCAGAACAGCTCCTGCAGCTCTCTGGACACTGGTAAATCTCTGTTGTAAAACTCGAGGACAAAGGGTCAGTGCCCTGCAGACAGGAGTCCTGTGCCCCGCTGTCCCTGCCTCAGTGGGACTTGCCTCCAGCTCTGCAGGACTTCTGCGAGCAAATAGCAAGCATCATGCCCAGGGTGCTTGACACCAATAATAGCTGTCCACTTTTCAAGTCAATACACCTAAAATAATGTCAAGATTGTGGCCAAGTACATTATTTAAATACAAAGTCCTATTTGAGTATCTATGTGAAATTCTTGAAATATAAGATGTTCTTTTCCCTTTCTTTTTATATTTTCTGAGCTGGCAGGTGCTCCTGTATGGGCAGGGTAGCTGCACTTGATGGCTAACATTTAGATTGGCTCCATGTGAATCCAAGCATCCACCTTAGGACACAGCAGAGCAGTGTCCCTTAGCTGAGGTCCCCTCACATTTGCCGGACGCATATTATATCACTGCCCATCTCTCAACAGTTAAATAAAGAGTCTGCCATCCTTTCTGCCATCCTGCTTGAAAGATACCTGACTCAGAGGTAATTAAAGGTCACAATATGAGGAAGTGGCACAGCTGATTTCTCCTGGCTTAATGAAAATCTACTGCTTTGGGCAATAGATTTTGTATTAAATCTGACTGTGATCATTTTAAAAAATAATCTTATTTGTATCAGTGATTCACGTTTAAGCTTCTTTCTGCTATAGAGGTGTAACAGGAGGTGTTATATTATAAAGATTAAACTTTGCTTTGAGGAGGGGCTTCTAAGCCAGCCTCTTCTGAAGAGTCTGGGATACAGCCCCGGGGCTTTGTGCTCATGAGCCATGGCCTCTTTGTCTGAGTCGCACTGTTTGCCCACGCCAGCCAGTCCTGATCCCCACCAAGATCTACTCACCTGTTGTCCTCTCCTCTGGAGAGATGGGGGTCTCAACCGTAACCCTCAGTGTCTTCCTGCACTGTCTCCCTGAGAGCTCTGGGACAGGGCTCCTTTATCATCTTGGCATCTCCTTGTCCCTTGTGATCTGGACAGACCTGCTGGGAGCTGGACATTTCGGCTTCTTTGCAGGTTTCTGTTCAGCGTTATGGAAAAAGTAAACAATGAACAACATCCAGCATGAGTTCTTTCTATATTTATGTCTGTTTCCTCAAACAAGCGTGCCAAAATGGAATCACAATAGGAAATTCAAGCGCATTCACCGGTTTTCACAAGTTCTCTGGTTGCTGTCAACACATTACCTGGCTTGGGCTTCCCATCAGTGGTATGAGTGCTTCTATTCTTTTCCAAAGGCAGGACCATTTTTTTCTACGTGTAAAAGTGATTCATCCTAACTGCAGACAGTGTAGGGCTATACATATTGAAAAAGAATATGTTAGGTGTTCAGTGGGGGTTTTTTAATAGATGAATGAAAAAACTAGCACAGTCTTGAAATTAGTTTTTGCAGCACACTGATCTTAAACAGCACGTTTCACTGACGTTCGCTTACTTATTGGTTTGACCATAAAGAGTTCTTAGTTCGGTGGAGAGAACCCGGCAAGAGTGTTCTCTGGGTCACACACAGTAAGAGTATGAGTCTCTTGTCCTCACCCAGTCCCTCTGAAGTACGCTCTCCTGCTGACGCCAAGCACCAGACATTGAGGCCTGGGCCCCTGCCGCATAGTTAGGTGAGAGGGAGCTCTCTGTGTGTCAGCTGGGAAGGCAGCGTCATTCCCCAGCGCACCGCTGAGGAGTCACAGGCTGTCTTCAAATCGTGCCTGCAGCCTGCTGTTGTCTTTGAGCACCTGACGTGTTCTTGGTGCTGCGAGGCCAGTCACTTGCAGTGCTATCTGTGCGCATGCTGCTGTTCCAGGACGGCTCTGCCTTGAGGTTGCTAACCACAGGCTCCAGGTCAGCAACTGTGGAAAGAACCATGGGACCTCCCGGCCTGTGCAGACATGGACTCTCTTGTCAACATCCACAGGCTCTGTCTACTTCTGACTTTGAACCAGAGCCCAGAAGGGAAGAGAGGGTAGCCCCCACGGAATTAAAGAGGTTGTGAAGACTGCCTGTGGCTCATGCTGTGCAGGCTGGACCATGTCTGAGCTTGTGCCGTTGTCCTGGCTCTGTCATGCACACGCAGACGTGATGTGGGCAGAGCTGTTATGGGACGGGAGGGAGAAGGCAAGCCTGTAAAATTCCAGCACCCTTTTGAAGCACTACCCAGGGGTGTGCCAGAGGAGTGTTTACTTTGGTCTGTCTTTGTGCACTGTGACCTGACTCCTGTGTTTGACTTATACCATCTCTGGGGACAAAAGGACCTGGACTGGTCACCTGCAGAGCCAGGGGCCACTCTTCTTCACTCTGCTTCTAATCAGGGTTCAAGGCATGGGCCCTCAACAGGCTCCTTGATTCGGAAGCCCCAAGCATCTTTGTTTCAGTCCCACCCCCGATGCACCAGGTCCATGCATACCAGTTGACGGTAGTCTCTCTCCTTCACTGTCGTATAGCCTGCCTGCTGTCTGTCCACCACTGACCTTCAGCCCTGTGAAATGTCTCCTTAGATTAAGTCTAATGTCTTGAAAGATCAGAAAGTGCCACGGGGCTTCCGTGGCTCCAGGTGATGTGGGGGTGACACATGTTGGGCAGACGGAGGCATGTGCTGGCTTCTGGTGAGCTGAGTTTTTAAGTGTGATGCTTTTGAATACCCTAACTATTCCATAATTAGGCCTTTACTTTGTTCTTTGATGTAAGTGCTAGAGGAATGTTTTAAATTCTCCTAAAGCTGGGTTTTTCAATTATATGGTTGTCATTGATTTTAGGTGGACAATTTTGTAGTTAGACAATATTAAATCCACAGCATGTGCTGTGTTCACAAACATCCCTTGCACAAGAATGTGGCATGCCATGTTGCAAAGTAAAACGTTCCCTGCATCCTTATTAGCCCAACCCTGTAAATGCATAATTCAAGCACTTCCTATTTATTTTTCATTGATCGGGGATCCTGTAGACTTGTACTCTCTTAAGCACTTTCCAAGATCTTTGTCTATCCTCCCTTGAATTCTTACTGTTTTCTCCTTACGTATTTTAATGTAACACAATCCCATACACGCAGAAGCAATCTTCCTCTTATTTTGAGTTACACCTAACATAAACTTAGCCCTTTATCTCGTTGGCTTTGAGATGTCCTTTGATCAAAATTAACACTCTGAGTCACTGCGACTCACACAGTCAGTGGATGCTGTTTTCTTTTGGCTTTGCTACTTAGCACTTCACAAGGTCTCTCTCTTCCCTTTGTTCCAGTTTGCCAAGGCACAAGTAACAAGCTCACGCAGTTGGGCACCTTTGAAGACCACTACCTGAGCCTGCAACGGATGTTCAACAACTGTGAGGTGGTGCTGGGGAATCTGGAGATCACCTATGTGCAGAAGAACTATGACCTTTCCTTCCTGAAGGTCAGTGTCGTGGGTCCGGCCGCCAGTGCGACGGAGGTAGATGAGAGTGAGAAGGTGCTGCCAGAATGGACTTCGAGCTGGGCTCGCCTGTCTGTGCCTGTAACCATCTGAAGGAAAGCACAGTGGGGAGCCTCCTGAGCACACACCACTGGCTAGGGCTGAGTCAGAGCTGGAGGAGGGCAGAGGACCCAGGGCTGGTGTGGTGTGCTAGGTCTCTGCTGGTGTGCTCACTCTGAGAAGGACAGTGACAGAGTCCGGGCAAGCTGTGCCCTGCCGCTGGTACCCACGGTGTGCATCCTTAGTAGAAATGCTCTCCAGTCACCAGCGGTTTCTAACCAGCTCTTGGATTCCTGCCTGTCTAAATGCAGGTCCAAGCTCTGTCAGTGGTGGCAGTACCTGGAACGGAGCTGCTGACCTTTCTTCTGGCTGGCTTTCCCTAGCTTCCCTCTCTCCCCCACCTCCAGCTTTCCCTCCCTTCCACCCTCCCCACTTTTATTTTTCATCGGTGCTCCTAAGCCATTGACACCTTGCCGCAAGAGCACAAGTGTCACAATACTACCGCATCCCTTTCCCCCAGTGCTACCCGTGTGAGTCTCCATTTGTGGTGATGGTGCAGGCAGGTGGCCTGGACCTCTGGACCACAGCAGATCTGGAACCCTTGGGTCTGTCGCGGATAATGGTGTTGTCATGCTTTGTCCTTAGACCATTCAGGAGGTAGCCGGCTATGTGCTCATCGCCCTCAACACGGTGGAGAGGATCCCACTGGAGAGCCTGCAGATCGTGCGTGGCAATGTTCTCTATGAGAACACCTATGCCCTGGCTGTGCTGTCCAACTACGGGGGCTCCAACAGCGCCAACAGAACAGGGCTACGGGAGCTGCCTCTGCGCAACCTGCAGGGTGAGCCGTGCATGAGGGAGGAAGCTGGGGCCCCAAGTCCGTGAGTACCACATGCGTGCCAGCCCCTTATGGGAGCTGTGCTCACAGGACGGGGCTCTAGCATGTCCGGGGATATGGCTCTGGGAGGTAGCCAGAAGGACAGCAGTACCCCTCATCCCCAGGGATATGGCACCGGACTCCTCGGTGGCTTCAGACCTCATACACTGTCCTCCTTCCTGTACGTATTTCCTATAATAGCGTGCCTGATAAATTAGGCACAATAAGAGGCGAATAAAAGTGACAGTGACAGAGTGACCCTAACCACCCTCTGCAGTATGAGTTCTATGAGTGCAGTCTTCAGCGGGGTCTCCTCTAATAGCTCATCACATAGCAGTGGCTTCGTCTGAGGTTGTAATTGGTGGTCAAAACTACAGGAGGAGAAGCCATCAGAGCAAGGGGCTGCTGGGCCTACAAGCCTTGCCCCCGTGGGAGACGGCATCCTGAGTGGGGCTGTGCTCAGCAACTCAGGACCAGGGATGAAGGCTTTTTGGGAGAAGGGGCATTCCATTGAGAGGGACAGCAGGAGGCTCCTGTGGGAGACATGAAGCATTGGTGAAGAGAGGGAGGCACTTGACTTCGTGTGTGTGTGTGTGTGTGTGTGTGTGTGTGTGTGTGTGTGTGCATGTTGCTGTATTGAGAACCCAGAGCCTTCGCCCTGGGCTATATCCACCATCCTAGTTCTATTGTGTTCATTTTTAAATTTTGAGACGCTCTCACTAAGTAGCCCTGTAAACTTGAACTTCTGCTGCTTTCCAGCCTTTGTAAGTGCTGGGGTTACAGATGTGCGCCAGCACCCAACTGTGGGGAGCCTGGGGCGTGGTGGCCCCTGCGGGGAGGAGCATTCCTCTGAGGGGTGAATCCAGCGCTGCCTCCTTTGCACAGCCGTGGGCTTCCCACCCTGCCCTGGTTCTCAACCAGCGTTCAGTGTGGCGTCCTCTGCATCCTGGACATCCCTGAGACTGGGTCCCAGGACACAGTCGCCCCTTTCCTCCACCAGCCCTGGGTGCTCACAGTGCAGGTCCCCCTCCTGGCACAGGGTCCTATGACAGCCACCACCCCAGCTACTGTCTATGCTGTCCGCACCTCTCACTAGGCGCTATTGGTTCAGCACCCATGGACCCAGGATGCTGGCCGCCCAGCTGCCCGCCCACCTTGAACTTCCTCTGGGCCCACTCAGTCTCCAGCGCTAGGGAGCCTCAAGCTGCATGTGCTCCCCTGCCCTGGGTGCCATCTGCAGGGCCTCCAGGTCGCTCCATGCACCCCGGCAGGAGGCACACACAGAACAGTGCCACTGTCCTTTCTGTGAGCCTCCAGGGCCTGCGGCTCACTGTGCCTCTCTCCTGCAGAGATCCTACAGGGTGCCGTGCGCTTCAGCAACAACCCCGTGCTCTGCAACGTAGACACCATCCAGTGGCGGGACATCGTGGACAGCAGCTTCCTGAGTAACATGTCGCTGGACCTGCAGAGCGCCCAGAGCAGCTGTAAGTGGGCCCCGCACCACAGCCAGGCTCCAGCTGCTGCAGGGGAGGGCCCAAAACCACACATTCCACACAGGGTCACGTGGACCTAACACAAAAATGACGGTAGGCACCTTACCTGCCCCGGGTGAGACAGGAGACACAGCAGCCACCCACGGGCGCCCTCTGTGGTCTCCAGCAGGCCATGCAGAGGGCAGGCCACAGCAGCAGCCACTGCTCCGGTGAGCATGTCCCAACTGCCCCCAAGGATGGCAGACTCTGTGCCCTGACCATGCCGACTCCCACAGCGGTACCTGTAGCTCTTTCCCAGCTACAGGCATGAATGCCACCCAGGACTGCAAGGGTGACCCTGGTAGGAAGTGGGTCACTGTGACCTCATGTAACCCATTTGTGAGCAGGACAGGCCTAGTGGGGATGGACTCTCAGCCGCCATGTCCAACCCTGCCACACTCACCCAGCCCCACCCGGGCCTTGTTCTTCCCTGCCCTCCCTTCCACTCCCGGGTGCAGAGCCCCACAGCAGCTGCGTAGCTCGCACGGGGAGCGTCTCCATAGGAGCCTTGTGGGTCTCTCATCAGCGGAAGCCTTGGCTCCTGCTCCCTTGTCCCCTGCTGGGGGAGTGTCAGCAGCACAGCTCTGCAGCTTTGCGAGACCATCACCACACCTGCTCGTGGTCCTCTGACCCTCACCCTGGACACGTACGGGCCAAACAGCAACTTCTCGTCTGCCCTCCCCAGCCCCTGGCAGCCCAGCAGCCTTCGGCTCCTTCTCACTTGCTCACCATGGCTGGGATGTGAGCTGACAGCCATGTTTACCTTTCAGGCCCAAAGTGTGATCCAAGCTGTCCCAATGGCAGCTGTTGGGGCCCAGGAGAGGAGAGCTGCCAGAAACGTGAGTCTGGGCTTGGAGCTGTGCCCCTCCGCCCCTCCCCGTAAACAGGGTTCAGGCCCTGTGCCCCTCTCCCCAACACCATGTGACCCCCTTCTGCGCTGGGAGCATAGTCCTGGCCCCCATGTGGCCATCCCCATGGATGCCGGCAAGCACTACAGGGGGCTTTGTGTCACAGGCCCAGAGGCCAGCAGACTACAGCGACATCACTGCAATGGCTGATCCAGGCAAGCTGGCCTGGGTGTCCTGGCATAAGCAAGAGCCTCTGTGCCCAGTCCCTGCTGCTGCACATGGGGCAGCACACAGGGCCATGTGCTCCAGGACAGCGCATCTGCCGTAGGCATGGTCCCCACGCTATTGCTGTCCCTCTGCCCTGGGTGCCCACCTGCCTGGAAGTCTGCAGTGTCCCCTAGAAAGTGTTTTCATCTGAACCACATCTTAGTAAGAGTTCGTCTTACACATCATGGTCACCAGCACCATGGCCAAGGACCTGAAGACACGGTCAGTTCCCGTGCTGGTCCTGACCCCAGGTGTAGCTGTGAGCTGCCTGTGGGGGTGTGGTCCTGTGTGCCTGCTTCATGCATTGCAGAGAAGACAGCCGATCCAGCCAGTCTGCTTATGAAGGAGGTGGGAGAGTCTGGACTTGGTTGGAGCCAGTCTCCTAAGCAGTTAGAAATAGATAGGAAAATATAATCCCAAGGGAAAGATCGTGGGGAAAGTCATGATCTTAAGGAAGGTGATGAGGAAGGACTTCAGGAAGGTCATCATGAGGTCATTAGGAACGGCCTCAGGAAGGTCATGGAGAAGGCATGATCTTTAGGAAGGCCCTTGGGAAGACCATAAGGAAGGGCTTCTGAAAAGTCATCAATAAGGTCATGAAGAATGGCCTCAGGAAGGCATGATCTTTAGGAAGGCCCTGGGAAGACCTGAGGAAGGGCTTCTGGAAGGTCGTGAGGAACGGCCTCAGGAAGGTCACGGGGAAGGCATGATCTTTAGGAAGGCCCTTGGGAAGACCATAAGGAAGGGCTTCTGAAAAGTCATCAATAAGGTCATGAAGAATGGCCTCAGGAAGGCATGATCTTTAGGAAGGCCCTTGGGAAGACCTGAGGAAGGGCCTCTGGAAGGTCGTGAGGAACAGCCTCAGGAAGGTCACAGGGAAGGCATGATCTTTAGGAAGGCCCTGGGAAGACCTGAGGAAGGTCATGCCTGGGTTGAGTCTGACTGAATGTGACCCTGGAAACGGGCTCCTCAGCCAGCAGATCCACCTTGCCCCATGGTGCGCCCACCAGCCACCAGCTGGCAGGTGACTGCCCTCTTCTCTCCATTTCAGTGACTAAGGTCATCTGTGCCCAGCAGTGCTCAGGACGCTGCCGAGGCAAATCGCCCAGCGACTGCTGCCACAACCAGTGTGCTGCTGGCTGCACTGGTCCCCGAGAGAGCGACTGCCTGGTAAGACTTTGTACCCCAGGTGCACGCCAGGCCCCACCACACTGGTCTTGTGCTCGCCCCAGCTGTCGGAGGCCCTGACGGAAGCTTGTTGTCTCCTTGGACATCCCAGAGGTCCTGGACCTATCAGGACCTGGATAGGACTCTGAGGGGCAGTACCTGACTGACAAAGGTCTTTCAGGTTCCGAAAAAAAGGCCCACCCTCAGCTGGACTCCAGAACATTCTGTGGTTTCAGGAAAGGGAAGGGAACACCTGGGATCCTAGCATTCTGGGAGGCCCAGGCAGAGGATTGCAAGTTCAAAGCCACCCTTGGCAACTTAGCAATTGAGTGAAACCCTGGCTAAAAAATTTAACAGAAATGAAAGTGGCCTGGAGATGTGACTCAGTGTGAAGGACTCAGTCCCAGGACAAAAAGATTTGACCCAGTTGACCCGGGCTGCTTCTACTGTGCAGCTCGAAGGAGATAGACAGGGCTCCATAGGAACTCACCAGCCACTGCCTGCCTGACCCTACCACACCTTCTCTTGAGTAATTAGTAAATTCTGCCGTGTGCCCCCAACTTAGCCACGTAGCCCAGTGCCAACTGGGTGTGAAAGTGAGGCACTGGACAGCGACTGCTAGAAAGACTGAAACTTTCCTTGGGGTTTAGTCAGCAGAGATACCGTTCTCCCCGCCATACCTGTAAATTCCAGCTGCTGGGTTTCAAGGAGGTCACACTGCTAAGAGCATTTGTCGGGCTCCCCAGGAGCACTTTCTGTGGTTCTGTAGCCCGACCCTGCACCCTTCTCCTCCCGGGTTCTGTCCCGGCACCGAACGGCACTGTGCCTGCATAGCCGGGCACTGACGTCCTAGTCCCCTGACAGGCCTGTCCTGTCCCTCTTGACGTAGGTCTGCCGCAAGTTCCGTGATGAAGCCACCTGCAAGGACACTTGCCCGCCACTCATGCTGTATAACCCCACCACCTACCAGATGGATGTCAACCCGGAGGGGAAGTACAGCTTTGGCGCCACCTGTGTGAAGAAGTGCCCGCGTGAGTCCCCAGCCAGTGACAGCCCCACCACCATCTTCCCCAGGCTCTGGTGTCCTGGGTGGTCAGGGTCACCACGACCATGTCCCCTGCCAAGAAGATTATTGTATACTGCACAATATCCTCTTCATCCATCCGAGTGTGACTGCGGAAGAGATGCCCCCCAACCCTGTCTTCCACAACGACAGCCCAAACCCACACCCATGGCCTGGCTGCACAAACCTGTGCACTGTGGTCCAAGGCCCCCACAGTACCAGTCCACAGCCTGTTAGGAGCCAGCACAGGCAGTAGGAGCAAGCGCTGGCTCCTGGAACTCATGCTCCCCACAACCTGCTGAGCTCCCCCCGGTCAGGTCAGGGCCATAGGTTCTCGAAGGGCCCAGGCTACTGTGAACTGCACAGGAGAAGGAGCTCCAGTGAGTGCTTCTTGTAGAAATACAGTGCCCACAGTAATGCAATGTGCTCTTCTTGCTGGGACCACCCCGCCAGTCTGGGACACCTGTGTCCTGAGCCCATGCCACTGTTCCACACATCATGCTGGTTTCCCTAGTCTGAGCAAGCTCCCTCAGGCCTGAACCCGGGGGAGCAGAGCCATGACTCAGCAGTGCAGCCCTAGAGGACTCGGGGAGGTGCTGTCTGCATCCTCCTGCTGCCCATAGGGAGCCGCAGCAAGGACTGTCCCTAAGCAGGGAGGGCCAATGACCTCAGAGCTTTGGGAAACAATCCCAGAGGCGAGACAGAAAAACCAGGAAAGAAGAACAGTGAGGGGAGATTACTTCCTCCCGCAGGATCTATAGATGAAAAATTTAACTGCTCAGAAAAAAAGCCCACAAGCAGAATAATCAGCCATTGCGTGCTGAAAGGCCGGCAATGTCATAGAAAGCGTTGTTGTGCTGTTGGACAAGGCAGGAGGTGGCCCGGAAACTCCAGGAGGACCGTGCTGGGGGCAGCTTTCCCAGAAGGCTGCTCCCCCCTGGCCCCCCTGGGCTTCCCTCCTTTCCCCTCCTCTCCCTCTGGCCATCCTCAGCTTTGCAGTGGCCCCTGAGCTTGGTCCCTTCCATGCTGTGTCTTCATGACTCCAGCTCAGGGCGGCTGACTCCCTCACCACCATGTGAGCAGAACAGGAAGACCTCAGCTGGACCAGGGCCACCTGCCACCTTTGCCACTCACTCTCTGTCTCATAGGGAACTACGTGGTAACTGACCATGGCTCCTGTGTCCGGGCCTGTGGACCCGACAGCTATGAGATGGAGGAGGACGGTGTACGCAAGTGCAAAAAGTGTGAAGGGCCCTGTCGCAAAGGTAGGGCCCTGCAGGGTGAGGCCCAACCGTCCCTCCCAGACCTGGGCGCTCACAGCCAGCGCCAGATGAACACACCACTCTTTTAGCAAAACCCACTGGAAACTGTCTTCTTCCCAGCACTGGGGCCAGGGTCATCGCACTGAGCTGCCTGCCAGCCCTTTTCACTTGTTGTGATGACATCTTTAAGTGACTGAGTTGCCCCAGCTAGGCTCAAACTCGACATCTTCTGACTCAGCTTCCCAGAGTGCTGGGATTACCTGAGCCTACTGCCACTTTATCTCAGCATGGAAGCTAAAGCTGCGACAGCAGCTCGGGACATCAGACAGGCACTGTCCAGGGAGCTCTGTACGCAGAACTGTGGGAGCAGAGCAGAAAGACAGGGATCATCAGGGCAGTCATACCACAAGCAGGGGAGCTGGAGGGCCTGTGCCAGGGACACAGGATGGCACCTGCCCGCATCATGGTGCACCCAGGGTTTTCCAGGCCCTGCCGGGCACGCCCAGGGTCCGTGGAGTCACAATGTGATCACATGGAGTAGACGCATGTGGCCAGGGCTCTCCTAGCAGGAGCCCCTCTGTGGGCCCGCTGCCTGCACCACCACCCCCCCATCATTCCTAACGCGGCTGGGTGAGTGAAGCCAACCTCTCTCTCCTCAGTTTGCAGTGGAATAGGAATTGGGGAGTTTAAAGACACACTCTCCATAAACGCTACGAACATCAAGCACTTCAGGAACTGCACGACCATCAGCGGCGACCTGCACATCCTGCCCGTGGCGTTTCGCGGGTGAGTGGCCCTGGCCCCTCCCACAGAGAAGAATGGCCTGCGTGGTGCCCTGGTGCCAGGGTGGGTGACACTGCTGTCCTTGCAGGGATTCCTTCACACGCACGCAGCCCCTGGACCCCAAGGAGCTGGACATCCTGAAGACAGTGAAGGAGATCACAGGTCTGTGCCTGTCCGTGGAGCTTAGCCCTCATGGGGGAGCTTGGCCCGAGCTTCCTTCTCCCCCGGCATGAGACAGTGGCCTGAAATTCTGCCATTCAGGGTTAATTTACTGAGAGCTTCCAAAGCGCACTTTCCCCTACAGGCAGGGAGTGAACACGGAAGCCCAGGAGAGAACCTGTGGCTTCCCTTGCTCTGTGCCCCAGCCCGGCCCTGCCAGCCACAGAGGGAGGAAGGCAGGAGCAGGGCAGCGTGGGCTCCGTGGACCTGGAGGCAGAGATCATCCTGGCCTGGATCCCACAGAAACAGGCTGTTTGGGGGTGGAGATAAATAAGGGAATCTTCGAATTCATTGTGACAACTGCTCCATTACTGACAGCTATAATCAGAGAGACACAGGGTGAAAACACAGTGAAGCTTAAGTTTGTGAATGCACTGAAGCAGGGACTCCCCGCCACCAGCCCCCTCACCCTCTGCTCCCTCTTTGGACACACGCATCCCATCCCTCTTACCACTCTCTGCAGCTACCCTCGAGTCCTCTTCCTGGGCATCCTTAGTCATACTGGCCTGGTTGCTTTGATGTCTCAGGTGTTTTCTTTCTTGGTCATTTTGACTTTGGGGAAGACCCAGAAGTCACACGGCTGGATCCTGGACCGAGGTGGACAAGGTCACAGCATCGCTCCACAAGCTACCTTACCAGTGGCTGGCGCTCAGGAGCAGTGTTCCCTGTGCTTTGCTCACACCCTGTGAGGCCCTTGGCAAAAAGCGCTCCAGAGCTGCTACAGAAAGCAGAGCAGGAAGGGCTGCGTGTCTGGAGCAAGGGAGGGCTGTGCTAGCTGGCACTGCATGTGCGCACACCTCCTGTGTGCTGGGGAGGCCCCGCTCCCCACGTGGCAGTCTCAGGTGTCCCCAAATGCTGTCCTCTGGGAAGAGCGACCATGCCTGCACCCTTTTCTCCCTCCCAGGGTTCTTGCTGATTCAGGCTTGGCCTGAGAACAGGACTGACCTCCATGCATTTGAGAACCTGGAAATCATCCGTGGCCGGACAAAGCAGCAGTAAGTTGACCACGGTGAAACTGGCCAGATTTGGGTGTGCCTTGCTGCTTTGGAATGAGACAGTGCAGAGCCTCCTGGTGCATCTTTCTGGGTTCCCTGCGTCTGACACACGCAGGCCAAAGGTCCTCAATGGGACCTGAGCGCTGCTTAGCCCTGTGTCTCCCTTGCACGCCTTTGTCCTATGCCGGCATCCAGCCAGGCCTCCACTGCCCTCGCCCTCCACCTACACCAGTTCCGTCTTCTCCTATGCTCTGTGCCTGGGACGCCCTCCAGAAACAGGCCCCAGGTGTGTGCAGCGACCCTGCTTCTGGCTAATGTCTTACCATGCCATCGAGGCCTTGCATACCCCATCAGGACAGAGAGACTTGCTATCACTAGATTGTCCCCAAGATTTCCACTGTTGTAGCTTTGAAGGGGGGGAGAGAGAGAGGTCTTGAGGCAGAGCCTACCTTATAAACTGCCATGGGCACTGCTGTTCACACACCCCTGAAGGACCAAGCCATATTGCCCAGCGAGAAAGAATATCAGAGGCCCCACACAGCAAAGACCCTCGGCTTTCTGGGCCCTGTGCTTGCCCAAGGCCTCTGATGCTGAGCACAAGCTGCTGCCCTCCCCGAAAGGCACTTTACCCCAGCTCTTGGGATGTCCTCCACCCAGTCGTGCAGATTGGAGGGCTTGGAGCAGGGTTTCAGGTGGCTACTCTGGTACTCACAATGCTGACAGGGATTTGAACAGATAAGGGCTGTTTTTTTGACCACTTGAATGAGGAGTACAGTAGTGCCAGCCTGGGACCACCACTGTTCAGGTGTCTCCCCAGCCCCATTCTGCCAGTGGGAAGACCTAGCCAACCCTGTGCCACAGGGCTGCACACACGGGCTGTTTCAGAGTTTAGGACGTGGTCCCATATCCAGCGGCATGATGGCAGCACAAAGGGATTGCTTGGCCTCCCTGCCTGCCTCAGAGCCAAGGGCACCACCTGAGCAGGGAACGCATTTCCACCTGCAGTGCCAAGGCATGCTTGGTGCCGTGGGGCTGAGCGTGGCCTGTGTCCCCGTGTCCCAGGCACCCTTCTCAGTTGGCTCTCTTCCCTCCTCAGTGGTCAGTTTTCCCTCGCTGTGGTTGGTCTGAACCTGACGTCCCTGGGACTGCGCTCCCTGAAAGAGATCAGCGATGGAGACGTGATCATCTCGGGAAACCGGCACCTGTGCTACGCCAACACCATTAACTGGAAAAAACTGTTCGGGACCTCCGGTCAGAAAGCCAAAATTGTAAACAACAGAAGTGAAAGGGACTGTAGTAAGTAACCCACGTCCCCAGCCATGCAGCCAGGCCCTGCGGGTCATTGATCTGGAGGCTGAGCATTTCAGTCATGATTTCTTTCCCTTAAGAAGCACCTCACAACGTGCACCGTCCTAGGTACAAGTTCCTGTGAGACTCCCAGAACTGCCTCCGGGGCACACACCCTCATTTCCTAGCCATAGGCTGGAGCTCCCAGTAGGTTTTCATTCAAGGAGCTAGTTAAGGAGTAGGTTTTCAGTGAAGAAGCGCTGGCGGTTGTCCAGGACACTTTGCACGGAGGCTGTGCCCTGCTCACGTCAGCTTGTCAGCCTGTGCTGGTAGGAGTGCACACCCCACATACCCCGACTAGCGGCCTCTGGAGTAACACCCTCAGCTCCCATTAGCAGTTCAGACAGCCCTTGCACCCGGCGGGTACAGTTAGGCTGCCCATTGGGCGAAGCAGACCTGAGCTCCAGTGCTGGACGGTCCCTCCCAGGCTTGCTACGCTGGCCAGTGTCCTCACTCTCTGAGGACTTGGGTTCCTCACCCATGGCATGGCTTTGATAGGCTGGGCAGGGTGGTGTGCTCCTGGGAGGCTAAGGCAGGAGGTTCATAGTTTGGAACCCATGCTGGGCAACTTCCCAAGACCCTGTCTCTAAACCTTTGTGTATGGGACGGAGAACAGGAAGGACCTGAGTTCCCAGGCCCCAGGTTCAATTCCCAGGGCTCGGGAAGGAAGAGGTTGTGCAAATTCCTGTGTCAGTGTGCTACTCAGTGCAATCAAATTCCATGGCATCTGACACAGGACACAAGCCAGGTCCAGCCCTGAAGGAAGACTTGCTGTGGCCCAAGGCCTGCTGCTTCAGAGCCCATCAACTGTGCCCGCACACAGTGGGGAGACTATAATGTTCTCAACTGCTGACCCTGTCCCTGCCCCTCCATGTCTTCCAGAGGCTGAGGGCTATGTCTGCCACCCACTGTGTTCATCTGAGGGCTGCTGGGGCCCTGGGCCCCGGGACTGCGTCTCTTGCCGGAATGTGAGCCGGGGCAGAGAGTGTGTGGCCAAGTGCAACATCCTCAAGGGGTGAGTCCTGTTCCTTTGTCCCCATGGCCTGCCTGGTCTCAGGTCATTCGCAGGGCTGTTGAAGAGCCAGTGTTCAGATGGACTCTTCCTGTCCTGCTTTTAACTTTGGTCCACGTGTATGTTAAGCTTCAAGCACTTTTTCCACTACTTACACCTGCCAAACAATTTACTAAGTCTCTTTTCCTGAAGACACCTTAAAGTTTTCTAACCGGTACAAAGGTTGAGGTTGTTGGGTATGGAGGCAGGTGTTCCTCTGTGGCCCACATGCCCTGGGTGCTGTCATAGTCTGTTAACACAAAGGCGTCACCTGTCCTTCCAGGTGGGCACTGGACACCTTCAAACAGCAGCAGGCGCAAAGTGACCAATAGCACGCAGGACACCTGCAGGGCACAGTGGCAATCTGTACAGAGCACAGTCTGCAGAGCTGAAAATTCCAGCACTGGTGTGAAGTTTTCCACAGCTAAATTAATTGGAAAGTCAAATTGCAGGGTAGAGAGAAGAAGAGTCAATTCTAAAATACAAAAGAGAGTCATGACTTGGGTGGACAGAGTCTCGGGAGTTGCAGGTAGCCTTGGAATCTCCCTTTCTGTGTGGGTCCCAAATTCCAGGTGCAGGTGGGGAGGCCCATGTTGCCTATTTGCTGATAGGCTCAGAACAGTCTGTGTCCCCAACTGTGCTATGTCAGCTTCAAGGGAGGAATGTCCAGCTCCAAGTAGATCCTGGTTTTGAGTTTTCAAGTGTCCTTCGACATACAAGGAAGTTATAATGAGCACACCCAGAAACCGGGTCTTTCCATCAGCGTGGAGAACCTGGCACCAGCGGCATCTTGCTCCCTCGGCAGCCTGGCCATTCAGCTGTGACCCTAAACACAACACTCTTGTGTGGTTTTGTTGATGCCGTTCACTCGAAGGGTGACTCAAGGCACAGGTCTTGGCCGTGAGCACTCCTGCTGCCTGCTTGGCCCAAGGACTGAAGAGCTGAAAACACTGTGATAATAGCGCACCTTGGTGTATACATCTTGACGAAGGCTGTGAAAATACGACGAGGAAACTCCTTCATGCCTGCGTTCACCACTTCCTCTTGCAAGGAATTCTGCACAAGTCTGACCTTTCACCTCTTGCCCTGCCCTTGGTCTGTGGTCATCTCTCCCCTTGGCGTAAATGTCAGTGAGTCTGCTGTCAGAGGCAGGGAAACCTGAGCAGGCCTTTTGGTCATTTTGTCTTCTCACCCAGTGTATCAAAGCCACCACATTTTGGGAGAGTGTTATAGCTATAACGGGACCTTTCGTGTTAGTTCCCTGGGCTCGGTAGGGATTCAGGTGCAGTGCTAGTGACCTAGCTTTGTGACCTCTGCTGAAGGGATTTTGAATTTTGGGGAGAGATGCTTGGTGCTCCAGTGCTCACCCACCTGTCTGGAGGGTCCAGCTGACAGCCTCCCTCCTGCTTCCCCAGGGAGCCCAGGGAGTTCGTGGAGAATTCTGAATGCATCCAGTGTCACCCAGAGTGCCTGCCCCAGCCCATGAACATGACCTGCACCGGCCGGGTAAGCATCCTCCGCCACCTCCGCTTGGCCATGGGGAGCCTTCCCCAAGCCCTGCTGGGAAGGAGTCTAGGCCCCTTGCAGAAACACACACAGGAGGGAGCTGAGGGCCACAGAGTCTGGGTGAGGCCAAGCAGGAGGAGCCTGTCTGTGCCCGGCCCACAGCTGCTACCTGACTTTTCTCATCCAGCACCTTGGGCAGTGGCCAAGGCCCATGGGTAGCCACTTCCCATTTCTAAGTCTGCTACCATACCTTCCCGCAGCAGTCAATCCCATTAGAGGCTTAATAACCACTAAATACACTGGAGAACTGCTTGTGAAACTCCTGCCAAACCTTAAATTCAGCTTTGGTCAGCATGTCCAGGAGCAGGCTTGCGAGGGGCAGAGCATGAACGCAGGTCCTGCTGACCAGACAGACTGCGTTCTCATTTCCTGCTGCCACACAGGAGATGTAAGCAGCCACACCTGATGCCACCACTGGAAAACGTTTCTCAGTTGCCGTGGTCAGGAAGGGGGCCTAGGCTGGAGGTTACTTAGGAAGCCATTGGTCTGTGGGTTTGAATGGTGTCAGGCTACTTTTTCATCATTACAGGAAGCTAATGGGTGACACCAGTGTGGTTCCCCGAGTTTCTGTCTAATGGCTGAGATACAAGTCCAGACTCCTGCAACTTACAGGAGGAGAGGGTTATCTTGGTGCCCGGTTTCAGTGCTTGGCTGGCCAACTATAAGCTGGGGCATATCACAGAAGACAGCCTCTCACCTCACAGAGGCCAGCAAGCAGCTAGAAGGGAGAAGCCTCACAGGTCACCCCAGGGCTGGGTCCCACTCCTCACCCCAACATGACCTGCCCTTTTCCAGTGATTGCCCCAAGTCCCCGCCTATGATCACAGGAAGTGCAGAGACCTCTATTTTTTTTTTTTTTTTTTTTTTGTCTTTTTTGAGACAGGGCCTCGCTATGCAGTTGAGGCTGGCCTTGAGCTCACTTTTGTAGCCCAGGCTGGTCTCGAACTCGCACCGATCCTCCTGCCTCAGCCTCCCAAGTTCTGGGATTAGAGGCATTCGTCACCACACCCCGCTTGTGCAGAGACCTCTAGATCCAAACTACCACAGCAGACAGGCAGAGCAGAGCACAGGGCCAGCTCCCCATGGAGCAGGAAATGAGGAGCAGACCCACGGTGCAGAGCTTTTGTTTCTGGGGTTCTGTTGGGTGTAGCGAGAACAAAAATAAGAAGTGTGCACTGAGGCTGTAGCTCAGGAGTAGAACAGGCACCAGCATGAGTGAAGCCCTGGGCGTGGTCCCAAGGACCACAAAAACAAATGTAAAATTGTACTGATCGAGTGCCTGTGGCAAGAAAAGATCCCCATGTGAAATACCAAGAAAGGCAACACAGTATAAGAACACTTTCTGTCTTCTTTTTCTTCTTCTTCTTCCTCTTCCTCTTCTTCTTCTTCCTCTTCTTATTCCTCCTCTCCTTCTTCCTCTTCCTCCTCCTCCTTGTCTTCTTCTTCTTCCTCTTCTTCTTCCTCTTCCTCTTCTTCTTCTTCTTCTTCTCCTCCTCCTCCTCCTCCTCCTTCTCCTCCTCCTCTTCCTCCTCCTCCTCC